>RJWH01001992.1:161608-281787 GCA_004363575.1 Solenodon paradoxus | reverse complement strand
TTTTTTTTTTTTTTTTTTTTAAATCAGATTATGCTTTTCTGTTATTCAGTTTTATGTGTTCTTTGCATATTTTGGATATTAAGTCCTTGTCAGAAATATGGAACACAAATACCTCCTCCCGGTTACTAGGTTTTGGTGATGTTTTCTTTCACTGTGAAGAAGCTCTTTAGTTTGATGTAGTCCCAGTTGATTATTTTTCTTTTTGTTTCCCTTAATGCTAGAATTGAGTTCCCAAAGACCTCTCTGGTACTGATTTCACAAAATGTCTTTCCTATGTTGTCTTCTAAGAGTTTATGGCTACTAGTCTTGTGTCCAAGTCTCTAGCCATTTTGAGTTAATTTTTGTGAATGTTATTAGACAGTGGTGTAGCTTTTGCCAGTGGCAGTCCAGTTTTCCCAACATCATTTATTGAAGAGACTTTCTTTTCTCCATCAAATACTTTTAACTCCTTTATTGTAGTTTTATTATGTGTGAGTCATTTTCTGGTGATTCAGTTCTATTCCACTGGTTTTGCGTCTTTTATTATTCCAGTACCACACTGTTTTGATCACTATCAATTTGCAGTATAGCTCAGTGTCTGGGAGTGTAATCCCTCGGGAGTGACTCTTTTTTCTTATATTACTTTGACTCTTCAGGGTCTTTTGTTGTTCTATATAAATTTGATAATGTAACTGTACTGCCATTTTTCCTTTGTTTACTGTTGTTACAGAGAGTGCCTTTGTGCATCTCTTTCTCTTTCTAGGTGGATTGAGTGTAGTTATGTTTTGATTGTTTTCCCTTTTTGTTTTCTTCTTTCTTTTTCCTCTAGAGATGTGTTTTGAGGTTATGCTGAGGTTAGCATTAAAAATTCTATGTTTATTTTCTATTTTATTTGAAAGCTGATGAGTATTGCACTCATTCTAACCATCCACGTTTTTATTCTCTTTTTCTTCTTCCCACTTTTTATATTTTGCTGTCGTAGTGTTTTTAACTGGGGCTTTTTTTTTCCCTATGCTTTATAGAACATCATTTAAGGTTTTATTTTTGTAGCACTGGTTTTGTGGTGATGAATTTCTTTAACTTTTACTTATCTGAAAAGACTTTTTCATTCCTGCAGATTCAAATGATAATTTTGCAGAGTATAATGTCCTAGGTTGAAAATCCTTTTCTTTCAGCATCTTGAATTTTTATGGCTTTCCCTTCTGACTTGTAGAATTTTAGTTGAAAAATCCATTGACAGTCTTATATGAACACCTTTGTATGTGACTCATTTTCCTCTAGTTGCTTTTAAGAGTCTTTATCTTGAATTTTTGACATTTTGATGACAATGTGTCTAGGTGTAGGTCTGTTTGGCTTTCTTTTGTTTGGACCTCTGAACTTTCAGAGTTTGGAATCTTGCTTTAGTCCCTGGGATAGGGACTTTCTCAGCTCTTATTTCTTCAAACACATTTTCTACCCCCTTTTCTCTTTCTTCTCTTCTGGGACCCCTTTGATGCGAATGTTGTTCCTCTGAATGTTATCTCATAGGTTGTGAATACTTTCTTCATTTCTTTTCATTCTTTTTTCTCTTTATGGTTTGCTTGAGTTCATTTTTTGCACTATATTTTAGTTCACTGATTTTATTGGAGGTTTCATCCATCCTACTTTTGCATTCACCTATTGAGTTCTTTTGTTTAGCTATTGTTTTCTTATTTTTTCTTTGATACCTTGTTTCACTTTCTCTCTTTTTGTTGTTCTCTCTTATTCCTCTATTGTTTTCTTCATTTCCATGACTGTTTATCACTGTTACCATAAATTCTCCCCAGGTAATTTGCACATGTCTATTGTATTCAGATTTTCCCTTGGGATTTTAATTGAACCCTTCATTTCACATATATTTACGTGTGTCTTGATTCTGTTTGACATTCTGTTTTTGTTTCTGTAGTTTAGGTTTCCTTACAATGATGGCATTGTATAGTTTATTCACTTCCATTGTGTAAGCCTGAATCTTGGTTTGAACACAGGAATTTCTTGAGTTTTGTGACATCACTACTGGTTGGGTTTGTTGAAGCTCTTAGGTGGAGCCTGTCTTGAGACTCGAGAGTTCAGCCTATTGAGTTGTCATTTGTGTGGGGTATGTCAAACTTTCCTCCAGTATCCCAGGCCTAAACAGTAATGACCACCTTGTCACTGACCTGCAATCAGCAATTAGGCTGCAGTTACACCTCCATCACAGGGTGGTGCTATGGGTATCTGTTGAAACTTCTTCCTTCTGGAACACTCTCTTCTTCCTTTAAGAATGGGAGCGGGATTTCCAGTGGGTGGGTCCTGTGACTTCAGAGCAATCTGGTGGTAGTGGGTGGGAGTGAGGAATTCTCTTCCTGCCTTCCAGTTATGGTGGTGGCCTGTGTATTTTAATTTGTGCACTCCCATGTAGACCATCAGCATGCTGATCCTTCTTCCATCCTGTGCCAAGACCCTCTTCCTTGCCTCCATGTCCCAGTTCCACTGGGCAGACTCCCTGGTGCTTTCAGAGCACTCCTGGGAGACCCTTTTTCTATTGAATTTCCAACCTCTTGCGTCTTTTTCCCCCTAAGGTTGGGAGTCCCAAATCTGTGATGCAGCTTTGAACCCTGGTGCCTTCACCTCCCCTGTTGGTGGTGATTGCTGCCACTATCTCTGCAGCCTTCTGGCCTGACCTTCCATGGCATGTGTCTGAAACATAGGTGATTTCTACTTGTTCTGTGAGGAGGAGTTCTGATATAGCCTGCTAGGTTGCCATCTTGACTCCTCTACTGGATATTAACCCTTTATCAATACATGCTTTGCAAATATTTTCTCCCATTCTGTAGGTTGCTTTTTCATTTTGTTAATTTTCTCTTTTGCTTTGCAGAACTTTTTAATTTAATGCAGTTCCATTTATTAATTTTTTCCTATGCTTTTAGTGTCATTTCCAAAAAAATAAAAAATAAAGTTCCTAAAAATAGTGTCAAGGAACTTTTTCCCTATGATTTTCTCTAGGAATTTTAGTGTTACAGGTCTTATGTTTATATTTGATTGATTTAATATTTCTGAGTGGTATAGGTTAGGGGCCCAATTTAATTTTTCTGAATGTGGTTATCCATTTTTTTTTTTTTTTTTTTTTTTTTTTTTTTTTTTTTTTTTTTTTTTTTTTTTTTTTTTTTTTTTTTTTTTTTTTTTTTTTTTTTTTTTTTTTTAGCGCCATTTGTTGAAGACAGTCTTTCCCCATTATATATTCCTGGCTTCTTTGTCACAAAGTAGTTGACTCTGTATGCAAGCGTTGGTTTCTTGGGTCTCAATCCTGTCCGTTTTTCTGTTTCTGTTTTTACTAGTACCATGCTATGTCTTTGGTTATGATAACTTTGCAGTATAGTTTGAAATCAGGAAGTAAGTTGCTTCTACTTTTGTTATTCTTTCTCAGGGTTCCTTTAAGTATTCAGGATCTTTTATGGTTCTAAACAAATTTTAGAATTTTTTTCTAAGTGAAAAAGAGTCATTGATATTTTAATTGGGATTGCATTAACTCTATTGAGGACTTTGGGTAATGTGGACATTTTAATATTACTTTTTCCAATATGTAACATGGGTTATCTTTCCATTTGTTTCTGTCTTCATTTTCTTTCATCAAAGTATTCTAGTGTTCAGTCTCACCTCCTTGACTAATTTTGTTTCTATGTATTTTATTGTTTTGATTTTATTGTGAATGGGTTTATTTTCTTTATTCCTTTTTTTGCATATTCCATTATTAGTGTATAGAAATACAACTGATTACTGTATGTTAATATACTGCTAGATTATCAGTTGCTTACAGACCATTTTACTTCTTTCTTTCCAATTTGAATCCTTTTATTTTTTCTTGCCTAACATTCTGAATAGAATTCTCAGTACTATGATGAATAGGAGTGGTGAGAGCAGGCTTCCTTGCTTTGTTCTTGATCTTAGAAGAAAAACTTTTTCAACCTCTCACCACTAAGTATGATATAAGCTGTGTTTTTGTCATATATGACCTTTATTGTGTTCAGATATAGTCCTTATTCATCATGAACAGATGTTGTATTTTATCACATACTTTTTCTGCACCTATTGAGTGATCATATGATTTTTATTTCATTCTGTTGATGTGTTCCATAATATTTATGTATGGTTAACCATTCTTGCACTCGAGGGATAAATCTCATTTTGTCATGTATGATCCTTTTAATGTGTTTTTGAATTCACTTTGCTAATTTTTCGTTGAACATTTTTGCTTCTTACAGATTCATCAGGGATATTAGTCTGCTACTTCCTTTTTGTTTGGTGTTCTAGTCTGATTTTTGTTATCAGGTCAGTGCTAAATGAGTTTGTGAAATGAGCTTGGGAGTGTTTCCTCCTCTTCAGCTTTTTCAAAGAGCTTGAGAAGAATTGGCGTTAATTCTTCTTTATGTATTCTGTAGAATTCATGAGTGAAATCATCTGGCCTGGCCTTTTATTGGAAGGGGGTGCGGTTGATTCCTGATTCAGTTTCCTTCCTCTCTGTTGGTGTTCAGATTTTTTAAAATTTCTTTATGGTTCTGTCTTAGTGTTGTTGTTTTTAATTTTAGGAATTTATCCATTTATTCTAGGATATCCAGTTTGTTGGTATATTCTTGTTCTAGTAATTTCTTATGATCCTTTGTATTTATATCAGTTGTAATGTCTCTTCTTTCATTTTTGATTTCCCTATTTGACTTTGGTTCTGATTTTCCTGTTTTTCTGAATTAGTATGGCTAAAGGTCTTTGAGTTTTTTTATCTTAAAAACCCTGGCTCTTCATTCCATTTATTTTTTTAATAATAATTTTTCTAGTGTCTGTTTATTTTTGCTCTGCTCTTTGTTATGGCCTTCCTTCTGCTAACTTTAGACTTAATGCTTCTTTTTCTAGTTCCTTGAAGTGTATGAAGTGAGGTGTTTTATTTGAACTCTTTCTTATTTATTAATACAGACATATATTTATTATTATACACTTCCCTCTTAGAACTGTTTTTGCAATATCCTGTTGTTTTTCATATACTTTGCTTCCATTGTTTATTCAAGATATATATTTTTTCAACTTACCTTTTTATTTATTATTTACTCATTGGTTATTCTGGTTTGTGATGTTTAATTTCTATACATTTGTGAAGTGTACAGTTTTTCTCCTGTTTCAAATTTTCTACCTTGTCAGAAGAGATACTTGGTTTGATTTTAGTTTTCTTAAATTTTCTAAGACTTATTTTGTGACCTATCATGTGATCTCTCCTGTAGAATGTTTTGTGTATGCTTGAGAAGAATGGATATTCTGATGATATTGAATGAGTTGTTAGGTTCATTTCATCTTCAGTATAGGTCAAACAACTTTTCCTTGTTGATTTTCTATCTGCCTAGTCTATCCATTGTTGAAACTGGGGATATTGAATTCCGCTAGTATTGTTTTACTGTCTACTTTTCTCCTCATAACTGTTAATATTTACTTAATATAATGAGGTATTCAGTTTTGGTGCATATATATGTATATATACACATATTTACATATATATATTTATGATTGTTTTGACTTCTTGATGGAATTAGCCTGCTTATCATTATTATATAATGACATTTTTCTCTCTTCTTTTTTTGGCTTAAAGTCTATTTTGTCTGATATAACTATTCCTACTCTCTTTTGGTTTCCATTTTCATGGATTATCTTTTTCTAGTCCTTCACTTTCAGCCTATGTGTATGTAGTTGTATCTTTTTTGTTGTTTTCTTTTTAATCTATCCAATCTCTTTATTTTTTTTAAGGGACGGTGCAGGCAGGAATGAACATTAAACAGGCAGGCAGGAAGAGAAAGGAGGAAGAAGCATCTTTATTTTTCTTTTACTTTGTTGTTCACACTTGTTTCCCCGTCCCAGACCAAAGATTTGAACCCAGTGGTATGTGGGTTGCTCCTTGTGAGGTGATTGGCCACTGCTCCACCAGGGTGCGCCCCAGTCTACTTTTTGATTGAAGAATTTAATCTATTTACTTTGAGTAACTATTGATAGGTAAGGGCTTACTAATACCATCTTTATTGTTTTCTGACTATTTTGTGGTTTGTTGCCCCCTTGGTTGTCATTTGCTGCCTTTCTTTGTAAGTTGATGATTTTCCATAGCAGTATTCTTTGATTTCCTTCTCTTTATATTTTGTGACTCTATTGTACTTTTTGTTTTGTGACACTAGGAGGCTTACATAAGATATCATCTATTTAGCAGTCTGTTTTACACTGGTAACAGTTTTAACTTTGATCACAAAAGAAACCATCTTTTTATTCTCCCTTTGTTTCTGATGTCACATTTACATCTTTTTATATTGTATATCTATTAACAAATTGTTGAAGTTATAGCTGTTTTTAATTCTTTTGTCATTTAACCTTTACACTAGAATTAAGACATTAATAAATCACTATATTACAGTATTAGTTTTCTGAATCTGGCTAGATGTTTATCTTTACTAGTGTGTTGTATGTATATTTTCATGTTACTAATTAACATCTTTTTGTTTCAGCTTGAATAACTCCTGTCAGCATTTCTTGTCGGGCAGGTTCATGATAATGGATTTCCTCAGCTTTTAATATGGAAACTCTTTATCTCAACTTCTTTCTGAATGATGACTTTGCTGCATAAAGGATTCTTGGTTGGCAGTTGCCTTCTTTTAGCATTTTGTCTAGATCATCTCATTCTCTCCTGGCCTGCAAAGTCTCTTCTGAGAAATCCACTGGTAACTTTATGGAGATTCCCTGTAGGAAAGAATATTTTTCTTTTAAAATTCTTCATTTTTGATTTTTTGACAGTTTTTTGCAGTATATCTCAGAGAAGTTTATTTTGGATTGAAATTTGGGGGTAACCTCTTAGCTCCATGAATTTGAATGTTGAAATTTCTCCCTGGGTTTCAGAGTCCTCAGTCACTGTTTCTTCAAATAAACTTTTCTTTCTATCTTCTTCTCCTTTTGAGGCTCTAGTGATACATATACATTTTTTTCCAAAGATGCATACATATTTCTTTTGTTATTGTCTTATAAATCCCATATGATTTATTCATTCCTTTTCTTTTTCCTTTTTGCTCCTGTGATTGGATAATTTCAGTTGTTTTCCAGTTCACTGATTCTGTCTTCTGCTTGTTCAAGTCTTCTATTGAAGTTCTATGTTCTATATTTAATTATATATATATAGTATTGATATCGATAGATATGTATATGTGTATACAGTAAAGGTACAGGCAGGAATAAAGCAAATAGGCAGGCAGGAAGGGAGAGTAAGCGTAGGAAGAAATACTTTATTAAGTTATACGTCTTCACCCCCACTCCTGCCCCCAACCCCCCATAGTGGCAGGGGCCAGTTGCAGACAGAAACATCATGGTAGGGACCAGAGCAGCAGCAAGGTCTGAAGCCACCTACAGACTCACTGGCAGCTGCAGAGACCCAGAGTATCAGTCTGCTTTCTCCTGACTACACACTCTCCCATGAGCATGCACACTGCAGTGGAGGGCAGTGATGGGGGTTGGGCTGGTCATGCATAACTGGACAGCTGGACAGACTCCAAGTACATGCCTCAGAATGGGGGTCAGCTTGGAGGAGGGCCTATGCTGGCATCTTGCACACATGCAGCTATAGAGATCTGAGTTTACTGTCAGTATGGTGTCTGGGCTCCCTGTAGGGACAGGAGAGTAGAAGAATGGGGGTGAGACTTAAGATAGCTTGTGTTTGAAGATGTGCATACATTCATGGTAAAAGCTGGTTAAATCTGCTGGGGTACTTGGTACTGTAGCTCTACTGACCATTGCTTCAGGCCAGTGATACATCTACAGCATTAATCTGCCATGCAGGTCTCTCTCTGAACTTCATTTGCTCATACCACATGACCGCTACGAATAGCCCCTGCTTTTCTTCCTTATTCTTAGCTGGTTCTGTACACCAGCTTTGCTGATTTGGGTGGTATGAAACTGAGGCAGGGCCCTTCTGTGTACCGCCCTCAACGTCTGGAGAAACTGGTTCTTCATTCCGATCTTTCTTTTCTGGTGAGGGAAACTTTTTCTAACTTGTAAGTTCTCTCTTGGGGTTCAACGATCCCGGCTTGGGGATGGATGGCATGGCAAAAGGAAGCTGTCGTCCTTCTCTTCTTGTGTGATTATTCTCAGACACTCATTTCACTGTGTTGCCAGTACCACCCAAGTGGACTCTAGACCTCCTCCCGAGCCGTGTTTGTTTGTAGGAACTGTCCAGTTGTTGATCTTTGTGGAGGAGTGGGAAGCTAGGATCTCCTATGTTGTCATTTTGGTCTCCAGTGGCTTCAAAAATACTTCCTTTCTACTTTTTCCTTTTTTTATTTAATCCTTTTTTCCTTCATTATAAGAATGTCGACATAATTTAGAAAAGTAGAGTCAGAGAACATTCTCTGAATTGAGTTTCTTTTCATGCACATGTTAGCATGCTTACACTTGCGGTTACACATGTAATTTTAGATGCTACTTTTGGGGGCTTTTTAAGTTATAAGCAATTTTCCGAGATTGTTATGTGATCTTTAAAAAGAACTGATGTTTTAATGGCTTCATAAGAGTACTAAATTTAAGTTTCCCACATTTACCCACCTTTATCTTTTTGTTTCTGATGTTTTACTGCTGTAACTAACATTGTAATGGACAGCTTCAGGCAGATTGTTCTTTTCCTTAATTTTTAGATTATGTCCTTGAAAGATCAGAGTCTAATTACTGAGTTCAAGCCTTTAGCTACATAATATCTACTTTGCTTCCTAAAAAGTTATGTGAATATATCACTGTCACTGTAATAAGGACCTTTTGTTTCAGGTGAAGCTTTATTTTATAGAATCAGATCTTCTAGATTCCATGGTTTGTGACCATCAGATAGGATCAAAGACATGGGAAGACTAGTGAAAAATTAAGAAAATAGGTAACAGTATAATTTCTAGTGAAGAATGAGCTAGTAGTTAAATTGGTATTTCTGAAGCAGGGCTTTAAATTTCATTTCCAGCTTGGATTGATGCTTCCCACCTTTTTTCCTGGTCAAGTGTTTTCTGCTTAAAATAACAAGCAGTGTCTAATGTAGTAAGATTTTTTATGTAAGGATATAAGATTTGTGACATTTATAAGCAAAGCTTTGTGTTATGATATTTTTAAAAGTTATCTCTTTCATCTAACAAATATTTCTAAAAATTGTTAATAATTAGACACTTCTTTTCTTCTTCAGAAAACAGCCTTTCATAGAAGCCAGACATTGGGCTACAGGAATGGCTATGCAATTGTTCGACGTCCAACAGTTGGGATAGGCGGGGAGCGGCTCCAGGTCAACCAGCTGTCCCAGGCTGATCTGGATGAGTTGGCCAATAAGGCTCCAGTCCTAACTTACGGCGAACCTAAGCAGGCCCCACCTGCAGAATTTATTCCTGCGCATGTGGCTTTTGACAAAAAGGTATCATCTCAGATTTTAGCATACCCTTAGATTTGAATTTCTGTGAGCCAAGTGTTTGCAGAAAAGTCAACAGTAAACCATAGGTTTTCCAGAGTGCTCTGAGGAGAAAATTGTTCAAATGTCTCAACCTGTAGTCATAGAAGCTGAGCTCGGGATTGAAAGAGGCTTTCTTTAGTTAGGAAGCTGACTACAGAAAATAATTCCTTGTAGACTTCACTGGAATGCTTTCCAAAACCAGTCCAAGAAAAATTGGATGAATCCTCAATTTTTGAGTTTCTATTGCTCTGTATTTACCTGTTCTTGTTTCCTACTTTTTAAAAGTAGAAAAGTAGGAAATCCTTAATCTCTATGACATGCAAAATGTCATCATGACAGCTCATTTCTTGTCAGTTTTCTCCAGACTGTCTGAATAAGTTTTTGTTCTTTTCTGGGAATATTTCAGGTTTGGAATAAAACAGCTGATGGGTAGTATGATATTTTTGTTTGTGTCTCATTTACATTTATGCTTGTGTAATGTGAGTTGCCTTATTTCCATCTGTTGACATTTCTACCAGATCTTTCATTTTCTTGTCAGAGAGCCTCCTCTTTCCACTAAGGTGAGGTAGTCTTAAACCTGGCAATGCAGTAGAGTTACGGGTGGGAGTTTTCCGAAACTTAGATATTGTCCCAACCCTCTTCAATTCTTATTCCCAGATAACTTTTTTATAGATAACTGGTTCAGAGAACTACTGACCAGTTTTTTAAATTAGCTTTCTTAATTTTCTCTTAATCTATGACATTATTCTCTTTTTTGTCTTATTTATTTTTTTGTTTTTGTTAAATATCTAATATTTGCATCTAGCTAGTCAGCCTTTATTGAGTATCTATTAAGACTAGAGACTGGAAGGTACAAAAATAATCTGGTGGTGGAACTATGTCCTTTACATTAATAATCACTTAATTAAAAAGAAAATGTACTAGCCAGAAGCCATATCATCCCCTTGTCCCCATTTCACTGAGCTCATTTGATATGAACATGTTCATATATTCATTGTAGACTGAACCTAATGACCCACCAAATAGTATCAATAAGATGAGTATTTCTTTGCCTTTTTTCCTGTTTCTTTTGTTTACTCATACTACAAAATCAGTAGATAAAAAAAGGGGTGAAAATACAGTAGAGGAGTGGGATAGGCATCTAATAACTTATCGAGATCTAAATCTTGATGGGGTTAATTTTTACTGAAAATAAAAGTAAACAATTATTAGAAACTTGAAAGCAATAGTCATAGATTCATGAGGAAGTACTAATAAAATTCCAAGATGGAGAAATTGTACCCAAATAGGAAATAAGATTTCTAACTTTTGTTTTTCTGTAATTTTTATGCTAATTTTCATACTTATTGTCATATCTCATCATTTCTTTAAAGATAGTGGATACAAAGAAGAATATTTACATTTCAATTTTCCTATTCATTTTATTTTGATTACAATTTTTAGATAAAACCTTTCTATAGTGAGGTAAAGAGTAGTTGAGTTTATGGTTTTGAAACTAAGATTTTAAAATATTTTTGCCATAAGGAAAGCTTTTCTGAATTAAATCATAGTTTAAATTTTTAGAACTACTATTTAGGACTAATTTTTAGGTCCATTTTGTAGTTCACGTATTTGTTTATATTTTGGAAATTGTACTGTTTCTCATACTTAGAATATAATTTCATTTCTTATATAATCTTATGTGAATGCCTTTATTCTTTCTGTTTGTTCCCATAAAATTCTCTTTATCATACCTACTATTTTCTGTTTCCAACCTAGTTTTCCACTCTGTGTTCCTGATATTATCCTACTTCCATCTTTTTCATCTTTAGCTTCTATGCTATTTCTATTTCAAACATTTTAGTGGCTACTTATCTACCTAAATTTGCTGCCCTAGAAAACCTTTGACCCTTGTGGCCCATTTAAGCAGCATCACTTTGTTCCTTGCTTGATCATCAGATCACTTATAATGTGGATTCTTTCTACTTTCAAGCCCCGAACTACTTTTTTTCCCTAGGTATGAATCAGTGTCATACTTTTTTGCCAAACCTAGAGAGAATTTTTTTTTTTTTTGCCAGCACTCTCTTTGACCTGTTTGCAGTATCTGCCATTGTTGATCTCCCTCCCCTCCATCTTAAAATCCTGCTTTTCTTTTGCTCCCCTGACTCTTCACTGCTTTCAGTGAGGTTGCTCCTACTCTGACCTTCCTTTCTCCTCTCAGTTTTTAACTAAAAATTTTCAGGGCTCATTTCTCAGTCTTTATAGTATTTTAACCTACTCTTGTGGTTTCAGCTAAGACCTCAGTGCAAAACACTATCAATGTTCATTTCCAGTTCAGACCACGTTGAAACTCCAGACTGATATCCCACTGCTAGGGGCTGTCTTCACATGAGTGAACTGTTGGCACTTCAGGTTCTGTGTGTCTGTAACTGAACTCATCTCCTTTTCCCATAACCCTGCTCTTTTTATTTAGTTATACTTCTATGTGGTTATACCAGATCATCTAAGCCTGAAACCTGAACCATTTTTGGCTTTTTTTTCACTTCCTCACATTCAGCGAGTTGCCAAGTCACTTCTGTTTTCTCTACCACTATCATAGTTCAAACAAGCAGTATGCTAACTGTCAACATATTGTTAACTGGTGTTAAAAAGTCTCAAACTTGTTTTTATACTCACAATTCCACTTAATACTTACTTGGTTTATTCCCCAAAGCACAGCTCTTTGATTGTATAATTTATCGGGAAAAATTATCTGGAAAAATAAGGCATTCAGCCTTATTTTTTTTCTCTAGACTTGAATAGTCCTTTTTCTTTTTCCTTTTGACAACCTTCCCCCATATCTCCGACCTCCAACCCCCAATCCTGGCAAACGTCATTCTGTTCTCTGTACCCATTAACTTGTTTTTGTTTGTTTCTTAGATTCCATGTATAAGGGAAATTTGTCTTTCTCTTATTTCAATTAACATAATGCCCTTCAGATTCATCTATGCTATTGCATATGACAAGATTTCATTCTTCTTTATGGCTGAATAATATTACATTATATACATCAATGGACTTATCCATCAATGAATATTTAGGTTGCTTCCATATCTTGGCTATTGTGAATAATGCTAAAATGAACATGGGGTACATATATCCTTTTGAATTGAGTATTTTCATTTTCTTTAGATACCTATCTAGAAGTATTTTGGATTATATGGTAGCTCTATTTTTAATTTATTCAGGAACTTTATACTATTTCCCACAGATACTGCACTAATTTACATTCCTACCAATAATGAACAAGGGTTCCCTTTCACCACATCTTCACCAACACTTGTCTTTTTGTCTTTTTGATAATAGCCATTCTTATAGGTAGAAGGTGGTATCTCATTGGGGTTTTGTTTGTTTTCCCTGATGATCAGTGATGAAGAGCATATTTCGATGCACCCGTTGGTCAATCTGTATGTTATCTTTGGAAAAATGTTTATTCAGATCTTCTGCTTATATTTTAATTGTTTTTTTGATTTTGAGTTGTATGAATTCATTGTTTTTGATATTAACTAACCCCTTTTCAAATATATATGATTTGCCAATATTTTCTCCTATTTAGTAGTGTGCCTTTTAATTTTTTTTTTGATGGTTTCCTTTGATGTACAGAAAGCTTTTTACTGACAGAGGTAGATTTCTTCACTGAACATAGTTTGGCAACTTTTGATTTAGAAGCTAGGAATGATAAGTATTCAGATCTCCCTAAGTAGTTCTGTTTACAGGAGAGTACTTGATATTTTTTGTATAAAACACTAATGTTCCCCTACCACCACCTTGCCCTTATGTGTTATAGGTGCTGAAATTTGATGCCTATTTCCAAGAAGATGTTCCTATGTCAACTGAGGAACATTATAGGATCCGTCAAGTGAACATTTACTATTATCTAGAAGATGACAGTATGTCTATCATAGAGCCCATTGTGGAAAACTCTGGGATTCCCCAGGGCAAATTAATCAAACGCCAGCGACTAGCCAAGAATGACCAGGGAGACCATTACCACTGGAAAGATCTAAATCGAGGAATAAACATTACAATTTATGGCAAAACTTTCCACATTGTTGACTGTGACCGATTCACACAGGTATATGTTTTAGGAAGTTGTAATGTCTTAGGCATCAATCTAATTATGCCAGGATACATTTCATTTATTAGGGTAAGAGGAAGACACTGATAATCTGTCCTTTAAGGGTATGTAGATTAATTTGTTATTTGTGAATACGCTGATATGAGTCAATACTCTGTAGTGACATCATTTTATTCACAGTGATATTGATAAATAGCCACTCAAATAAAATTGAACTTCCATTATAATTGTATCATTTGATATGAAACCAGTTGACATGTCAGTTCAAATGGAGAGTAGGGAAAGTAGCACTGTTGATGGGATTGAAATATATGAGTGGTTAGGTAATATCTCTGAAGCTTGAGTTTAGAGAGAGAGAGAATGCTTTCTTTAGCACCACATATAGGTTTTAGGAAATAAATTCTAAATTTGTCTTAATTTTAAATAATTTTAGAAGAAAAAGAAGTTTCTCAATTTTATGTCCTTATTTTTTTTTTCTTAATTTTATGTTACCTAATCTCAGATGTGATTAATTATTTTTAACATGCACTGAATTCTTATGAATTTACTTATTTTTTTTAAACTTAGTAATTGATTTAGCAAATATGTTTGAGTGCCTACTATGTGCCAGACACTGTTCTCAGTTCCAGGTATAAAGACCTGACCTTAAGGAGGTTATTACATTCTATTAGGAGACAAAACAATAGGCAAAAATATTCATTTGTAGCTGCTAATTAGAATTATGGAAGAAGCTAAATCAGATTAAAGGGAGGCAGGTTAGAGAGGTTTCTATACATAAACACTGGTTAGGGAAGGCCTCATTGACATGATGACACATGAACAGAGACCTTAAGGAAGTGAAGCAAGGAGACATGGCATCCAAGCCATCCCAGAGCAGGAGAGAACACAATATAAGAGGTAGAGATGCTATGCAATCTTTAAGATATTGTCCCCTTTAAGCATGTTTTGATCTCTCATATTTTAGGTTTTTGAGGTCCTTTTTATTTTAGGTAGTTTCAGAATTATACTAATAATGAGAAACTATAAAATGATATATAAATTTAAAGGAAAGGTCCAGGCAGGAATGAAGATGGGCAGCCAGGCATGAAGAGAGAGGAAGAAGCAGCATTTATTTATTTAGTTCCTCGTCTCTAATCTGGGTCCTTGGTATGCATGTGTACCTTATCCACTTGACCACCAGGTTCATGCCAATTTAGGCACTTCTTATCTAGTTTGATGGTTTTCTTTTGGGTTGGACCCATGAGTAGATAAGGAAGATAGCTGTCTTTATGGGGTGACTTGAACCAGGCCACCTCTTTTCAAAAATATCACCACCATGGTCCCTTCTTACTCTCTCCTCACTGTTCCAGCAAATGTTTGGTTCTCTAGACAGAGTGAACTAAACACATTTAAAAAAATAAATCTGTAGAAATCAGCGATCTAGAATTTACCATTAAGGAAGGTGTTATTGCTAATACAGTGGATGCCCATTCTACAAATGCTAGCATACAAGAAAAAAAATGTTTAAAAGTAACTTAACATCTATTTGAGCACTACTCCAGTTATTCCTATTTCACCCTCAACATTGCCAAAGCCCTAAGAACAAACAAGGAAGTGACCATACTCCCAGGTACAAAAGGGTCTTACAGGCAAGGTTCATAGGTGGCCCAATGATTAAGGATACCACCCAGTGGCATGGTGCATGGTCAGGTTCTGGGACTGTGAAGCTCTGAGACTGACTGAGTGTGCTTGACTGACAGAAGCATGCTCTGAGCATCCCTGCACATGTAGAACCTTATCCCTCTGGGGCCCACCAAAATGTCTGCTTTTCAGTCTGACAAGAGTATCACCTTTTCTTCTTGCCTCAAAGTCATCACTCTTTCTGGGACACTTTAGAATAATCTCTCCAAAGAGTTTAGGTTTTTCTAAGAGACAGGAACGATAGTCAGTCAACTTCAGGAAGATTCTACTTCCCACCCAAATCCCTAGGGTAAGGTTAAAGGGTCTAGTTGTGTGTTGGAAGCAATAGAAAGGAGTAAAACACCCGTTAAAGACCTCAGTCAATAATCCTGCTACACAAATACACCATCTCAGGGAGAGGAGAATTTTATTGTTAGTCATTATCTCCAATCAATTGTTTCAATAGACCTTAAGGACATGATGTTTTAATATTGAAAGACTATTAGAGACAGCCTAGTAAAACTTTAAATACTAAGATACATGCCATTTAACAATGGAGCTAATCCTAGAATTGTTCAAAAGCAAAGCACACAGTTTCCAAAAGAAGCCCAGATTTTGGGTTGATTTCTAATTTCAGAATGTAAGAAGATCCCATGAAATTTATTCTTCTTGATTATCAAAAAAGGAAGGTGACTTTGGTGCTTTAAAGAAGAAGAAATTTCAAGATATGTTAAAAAAGATATAGTGTCTCTGAAAATACTCATAATTAGCAAAATAAAATTCAAGATCATGTCAAGTTCAGATGCTTTCCTTTTCTATGGAGACCTAAGCACTTCATTTGTCTATCTATTTTGATAAAATATTTTTCTGGTCTAAAATAACCAATGAATATGCCTTGTTTTCTTTTGGGATGGCAGGAAGGCTTAATCATATACTTTTTAAAAGTAAGAAAGTTGAGAATTTTATTTCAGCTTAACTTTGGCATTGTGAAGCTCGCATCCATATCTCATATGAATTACATATTGCCTGAAACTATGGTTAGGCTCCAGATATGTGTAGACTCACTCTGTCCTTGGGCACCTAACTAAATTTCATTGATCTGAATTCATATTTGGAGCTAGTTACCTTACCATCATGTCTTCTAACTAGTTTAGCATATCGCCTGCAATCTTATAATATAAAGTACATAATTATTACCAGTTATTGTCTGCATTATAGAATTGGGTCAGTTGGAGCATATTAGGGCTAAGACATGCTGAAGATGCAGCTAATGATTAACTTGGACAATGGCATAGAAGTTTATTATTACTCTTTTTACACCATCAGTTGTAAGTTTAAAGTGCTTTAATAAAGATGATCACTTAAAATTTTTCATTAGATATTTTTGGAAAGTCAAGGAATTGAGTTAAATCCTCCAGAGAAGATGGCTCTTGATCCTTATATTGAACTCCGGAAACAGCCTCTTCGTAAGTATGTCACTCCATCTGACTTTGATCAGCTCAAGCAGTTTCTCACCTTCGACAAACAGGTAAGTGACATAGGCAAACTGTGTTTTTTTTTTTAAATATTTTACCTCGAATTCAATCATTTGAATGTAGTGCTATCTTTAGGATTTTATCTGAAGATATAGGAATGCCTAAGTTTCATATTAGAGAGCAAAAGAAAAATGTAGAGTGAAGTCTTAGGAGTTCTACCGAATGTTTGAATCTTAAAAAAGTTCCTTAGCTGCATCTGCTTTCCACTTTAAATTTTCAACATCTACTTCATAGAATCTTTTGGGAAACCTTAAATGAGTTATTGGGAAATTTCAAAAGCTATTACATGATGTTAGTCACATGTTAAAATAGTAGTTTCACGGAAATCCCATTGCAGATGCTTCCTCATTAAATTTTACATTAATGTATGAGTACAGAATGTTCTGGTATTTTCTAACTCTGTTCCAATCTTCCTATCCTCCCACTGTGGGCTGCTGTGTAGAGACAAATCTGAGTCATCTTCTTCCTGTTCTAAGGAAAAAGGGAGAGATCACCCTTCATGCCTCTTTGCTGCTATTTCTGTCTCAGAAATTTAATTCCTTTTGTTTTAGAACATTTAACCTACCAATAGCATGATCTTTTTTTCTTCTTTAATTACAGTAACATTGATTTACAAAACAATAAAAATTTATATGTGCAAGCTTCACTCTTCATCAAATATGTGGTGATAACTACCAAATTTCTAATAGTCCATTGGACCCTCACTACCCTTTCCTCTCACCCCAACACCCTCTTCCCCTCAGGTAACCTCATTCTGTTGTCAATGTCTAAGGTTTAGTTTTTGTTTTTACGTTGTCTGTTCATTTGCTTTGTTTCTTTATATTCCATAAAGAAGTGAGATCATCCAGTGTTAGTCTTTTTCTGACTTATTGTACTTAGCATAATTTCCTCTAGTTCCATCCATGTTGTTAGAAACAGCAGGGTTTCATTTTTTATGGCCATGTGGTATTCCACTGGGTATATATGCTATATCTTTGTTATTCATTCATCTATTGATGGACGCTTAGTTTGTTTCTCTTTCTTGGCTACTGTAAATAATGCTATAATGAACACAGTGTACATACATCTCTTTGGATTAGTGGTTTGGGGTTTTTGGGGTTTTTTAGTATATAATCCATAAGTGGAATGATGTGATCATACAGAATTTCTATTCTCAATATTTTGAGGCATCTCCATACTGCTTCCCAAAATGGTTGCACTAAATTATACTCTCACCAACAGCGTAAAAGCGTTCCCTTTTCTTTGCTTCTTTGCCAGAACTTGTTGCTTCCAGCCTTTTGGATAATAGCCATTTTTGCAGATGTGAAGTGATATCTAATTATTGTTTTGATTTTCATTTCCCTAATAACAAGAGATTTGGAACATCTTTTCATGTGCCTGTTGGCATCTGTATTTCTCCTTTGGAGAAATATCTATTCAGATCAACTGCCCACTTTTAAGCATAGTCTTTTAAGGACATCCTTTATGTCAGTCATATATTTGTTCTTATTTTGTCTTTAAATATTATGTTGTTGATACTGTTACTAGAAGGTGTATATTGATATAACTAAAAGCAGTTGATTAATAAATGAAAATTCTTTCCTTAATAGCTATGTATAAACCCTTCATATTACCTTTATTAATATGTAAAAATACTTTATACAGGACCCATTGCTCTTCTAATTTCTTTCACTGACTCATATTTTGGATCAAAGTGAATTCTTTTTTTCTCAGCCCAGACTTACAAGCCTATCAGTTAATATTTTCCAGCTGTTGACATCTGGTATATAATTTCAGATGTTTTTGTATCACTGGTGAATTTTTTTTTAAATAACAGATTACTTCATAGTCTTTCCAGCTAATCTTTTCATCATTGTCTGATATATAATGCCAAAGTAGCTAATAAACTCTCCACTTGCAGAATTCTTAAGTCACCTCTTTGGATTCCTCAAAGGTTCTTCGATTCTATGCAATCTGGGATGATACAGACAGCATGTTCGGTGAATGTCGAACCTACATCATTCATTACTACCTTGTGGATGATACGGTGGAAATCCGAGAGGTCCATGAACGGAATGACGGACGAGATCCTTTCCCGCTTCTGATGAACCGCCAGCGCGTGCCCAAGGTTTTGGTGGAGAATGCAAGTGCGTATGGTTTGGTCTGTCCTTTGTTAATTGAGATGTTTTTTGGATCACAAAAGAGTTCACTTCATCAGTGTGGTGCGGTCATTTCTTTACACTTGGGAGTCTCTCGCTGTGTTCTCATAGATGCTGTAAAAATGCCTTTCCCATAATTTCTCTTCTTTACTTGGCCCTCAGTCTGGGCTTGCCACTGAAGTCTGGTGTCGATGACACATACCCAAATCAGAGGGCGGGGGAAAATAACAGCTGTGGGAGATTCATTATGTTTAGGCCTTTTATTTATTTCCTTTCTTTTTCATTTATCTAGATTTATTCTTTCTTTCCTTTTCTAACTTTCTCAGAATGCCTACCTTATTCTGTGGGAAAGCAAGGCTTCTGAACTGAAGCATTTTAATATCAAAATTTCAATGCGTTTTGGAAACAGTTTCTCATTCAAAGATGCAGCTTACCATTTCCTCATATGCTTTCCTGACTTTGCTTCTTGCCTCAACTACTTCCTGAATAGGAAGTTTCTATGTGGGATTACTTAAGGGTGGAAAAGGCATGTCTGTGACTCACAGAGGTGGAGTCCTATTGTGTCAACCCTTGCTCTTTCTTTGCTGGTATAAAATAACCTAGTGGATTGGAGAGTGCTATTGCAACAAAATGCAGCTGATACCCCCACTCTTCAGTATTTCTTTAGGATAAGGAGACTTGCTTTAGCTATTGACTTAGTGGTTTAAAATTTTTCTCTTAAAAAATGTCATCTTGGTAACATGTTATAACATCTTTCCTGCTTGAGTGGGTGACAGAACTAAATTTTTATTGAGTTTTTTTCTTTTTACTATGTATTTTAGAACTAGGACATAAGAAATTCTAGGTGATGAGCAAGAGACTTGTCTTAGAGGTTATAAAGAATTTGAGATTAGAGGTTATATGCAAATTGGCAGTCTGATGGCCCAGTTCAGCCTACCTATATGCATTGCTTGACCTGTACAATGTTTTTTTTCCTTTTCTTTTTCTTTTTTTAAATCAAGGAAGAATTTAATAGGCAACAGAAAAGTATATTTGGGAGAGATCTAAATTGGCAGCCTCAATTGCTCTAAGAGGTAGAATTTGAAGCACCTGTTTTACTTTCTTTTTTTTTTAAATGCAGTGTTTGGGGAGGCAATGATGGAGATTTCCATTTTGTTAATTGGGACTTCTCTTGAAACACAAAAGAGTTACTTAATCAGTATGGTCATTCCCTTGACACTTGGAAGATTCTTGCTATATTCTCATGGGGACTTAAAAAATGCCTTTTCCCATAATTTCTCGTCTTTACTTGGCCCTCAGTCCAGGCTTGCCATCACAAGGGAATGGTTATACAAAATGTGGTAAAAGTATATAACTTGATAAATATATGTTAATTGGAAACAGTAAACAACATTTGCAAGAAAGCAACTGATTGTATCTTTAAAACACAGTACTGTGTAGAAAAAAAGCAGAATGAGATATTGAAATGTATAATGCAATAATATTTACATTAAAAAAATGGACACAAAAGCATATACATAATACACATACAATCAAAAAGTTACACATTAGAATGGTTGCATGTAAGGGAGAGGATAATGAGATTTGGAAAAGGATAAAAAGGGAATAAAAATTGTCATTTTAAAATTATGAGATATTCTTAAGAGTCTTTTTTATTTTGAGATATGAAAAATACAAACACAACTTTCATTCTTAAGTAACAACTGAATCTTCCATAGTTTATTAAGCAAGTCTGACTGCTGTCATCTATATTTTTATAACTAACTTCCTATAGAACACTTTTAAGAGTTCTATGAGACTGGTGCTAATTTACTGATTTTGGCTTCTCAGATGCTTGAATGAGTCTGAAATTTCAGCCATCTGAGCTAGCAAAAGTTAGATTTGTAGTAGGTTAAGAGAAAGAATGGCGATGTATCTAGGATGGCATAAAATAAATGGTCACTGACACTAAATTCCTTGATAGCTCATGTTTCAATTTGTCTCTATCTTATCAATGTGACTTTGTTTTAAAATTGCCAGCATATTGTCATCCTTTTCCTTAAAAAATTTTCATCAGTGGTATATAGAGAGTCAGCCTGGTAACAGATGTAGGGTTCTTTTAAGAAGTAGAAAACATCTTTTTGTGAAAATTATTGTTAAGGTGGTTAAAATAACAAATTTTTAATGTCACTTTTAAAAGCAAAAGGTATAGAGACATAAAAAGGATACAAGATACATAAGCAAATAGCAGAAGAAATGAATAAGGCTGTCTTAGTATAATACAAATAGGCATTAAAACAGAAAGCATTGCTAGAGATAGAGAATTGATGCATAGCACAAAATTGTATTTACTAGGAAAGTGTAGTAATTCTAAACTTGAATGCAGTTAATGACTTGGCTTTAAAATATATAAAACAGTTGTGCCCCAGTAAAGCAGTGGTTAGGTCAGTTGTCTCCAAGGGGGCAAGCCACATACCCCTGGGTTTGAGCCCCAGGCCTGGGGGGAAGCAACCAGTGTGAACAACTAAATAAAAGTAAAATAAAGATGCTTCTTCCTCCTTTCTCTTCCTGCCTTCCTGCCTATGCGTCTTCATTCCTGCCTGCACCTTTCCCTTAAAAAAATAAATAAAATCTATAAATATATATGTGTGTGTATATATACATGAAACAAAGATGTATAGCACTATTATGCAGAGAATGGGAAAATTCATCAAAATAATGAGTCATTAAAATGTTTCTTCCTATAATGTGTATTAAAAAGAAATCAACAAGCATATTTACATATACTATTTGAACAAATTATCAGTATTGATTTAATAAATATGTATGTGCATCAATACCTAGAGAATTCCCATTCTTTTTCAAGTATGAATAAAACACATAAAATGACAAATTTTATTTTATTTTTTAACTTTTTTATTTTTTAACTTTTTTTAACAAATTTTATTTTTTAACTTTTTTCAAAACACATACTAAGACATATACCACATTTTCTAACATCAACACAATTTAGAAGTCAGTTTTAGAAATATACCTCAAATAACACATGAATATGGAAATTGAAAAATATATTTTTAAATGATCCATGAGTAAAAAAGAATATTTAGAACTGGATGATAGCAAAAAATTCCCTCAAAATTTCTAGATTCATCTAAAGTGGTACTTGGAAGAGTATTTATAGTCATAATGCCTATTAAAAAAAGAAGAAATACTGAAAAAATAAGGCATGTATTCTTCTTAAAAAGTTAGAAAAGGAATGAGAGAATAAATTTAGAGAACTTTAAAAAAA
Organism: Solenodon paradoxus; assembly: GCA_004363575.1. Classification (NCBI taxonomy): domain Eukaryota; kingdom Metazoa; phylum Chordata; class Mammalia; order Eulipotyphla; family Solenodontidae; genus Solenodon; species Solenodon paradoxus. The sequence continues at coordinate 259,637 of RJWH01001992.1, read as the reverse complement.
AAGGAAATAAGAGCCTGAACATAGTGAAGTTGGAAACAAAAATAAAAGAGATTTGTTAAGCTAAAGGTTGTTTCTTGGTAATGACTAAGAAAATGAAAAACCACTGACAAGATTTATCAAGGGAGAAAATTATATTAAGAATTGAAAGAGGAAGCATATTTTAAAATGAATAGGATTAAACAGAAAATAAGGGAATAATAACCAACAACTTTGACAATAAATTTGAAAACTCCCGTGAAATGAGATAATTTAAAATATTTAACTTTCTCAAGAAGAAATAGAAACCATATGTCTTTAATTATTAAATAAATAGAATCCATTAAACATATCCCACACAGAAACAGCAATTCCAGATAATTTTTCAGAGTTCTGTCAAACATTTAAAGAACAGATAATTCCAAGCTTAGCACAAACTCTGAGAAAGGAAAAAGAACTTTGTTCACTCAAAAAGACCAGGAAAACCAAATATACCACAAGAAAGAATTACAGTCCACTCATGAACATATATCAGAAAACCTAAACAAAGTATCAGTAGAAGAAATCCATTAGTATACAAATAAAAGATTATCACTGAGCAAGCAAAAGTGAATGCCTGGAAAGTACACACATACCAGATCTGGAGCATTGTTTACTGAGGGAAACTCATGGAGGTAGGAGATTTGTCCCTTATGGCCCACCACTTCCTGGGTCACTCAAAAGATTCTCTTGGGTTAAGCACCAGAACCTGGGAGAAGGATCATTTGGTCTACAGAGCTTTTAAAATGTGTGATTGGGAAAATACCTGCCCTTCTTTTGGCACAATCAGGGTCAAGGGTTCAAGCCTTTCTGTCTGATATGGTAGAACATTAGCCCTCTTTCCAATTTTTCCATTTTACCAATGATCATTTAAAAGAATACCAGCCTACCTCTCTTGTCTCTTGTGATCAATGCTCTGGGACTAGCCTTTGTGGTTAGTTATAGAATGAGTTACTTTACCAGAATTGACTTTTATGGTTTCCATGTAAGCCAGACTGCAGGGAATTAGTCAAACAGTTCAACTTTTAGTTGTCATAAAACAATGGGAGAAAATTAGATTTATTCCAAAAATGCAAGGTTATTCTACATTTGAAAATATGTTGATTTCCCAGCTGAATGGATTACTGTAATCATCTCACTGACTGTCCCTCATCCTTTCTTCAGAACTAGCTTAGACTGCCCTAATAGTTGATCACAGTTGAAATGACCATTATTTAACTGTTTGGTATCTGTCAGCCCAAACTGAATGTCTGCTCTATCAAGGCAGGAATTCTATTTCTACTTATTTATTGTTGTAATCTTGGTGTTTAGCAGTGCACATATTTGTGATCACTAATAGTTTTTTGGATGAATGAATAAATGCCGGGGTGGAGGAGGTTGAACTAAATGACTTGAATCCCTCCCAGACTTAATACTTTATCAGAGGGCATTTATTTTTTCCTCCTATAGTAATTTTTCTAAGCATTAAAATAACCTGAAGTGATGGTTTGAGCTGAATACAGAAGAGACTTAAAAAAAAATCTTAGACATTATGTGGCCTATCACCAGATAGAGATGCATAGCCTTATATTCTGCTGGAAATATAGAAGAATACCTGACTAACCAAAGCAAAAGACCATACTTTCTTAGGTTTTTAAGAATGCCTAGTTATTGTATGTCAGTCTTTCTTCCCATCCTCATTCCTTCTTTTCTTGTCTTCATGCTTATGTTAGAGAGCTTCCCTCAGTGTGTGCTGGAAATCTCTGATCAAGAGGTATTGGAATGGTATACTGCCAAAGACTTCATTGTTGGGAAACCACTCACTATCCTTGGGAGAACCTTCTTCATTTATGATTGTGATCCATTTACTCGCCAGTATTACAAAGAAAAGTTTGGAATCCCTGATTTACCTAGTATTGATGTGAGCAAGAAGGAACCGCCTCCTGTAAAACAGGTAATGGAACACTTGTTCTGAGTATGGTTAGAGAATCAATCATTTGATGTAGAAGTTTAAGAAAAAAGAAAAAAAGGGCATGCTCTGGTGGAGCAGAAGTTGGCTTATTCACAATGGAAGAAGCAAGCCGTATACCCCTGGGTTCGAGTCCTGGGCCTGTGGGGAAACAACCATTGTGAACAACTAAATTAAAAAATTAAAATTAAAATAAAAAAGAAAAGATACTTCCTTCTCCTCTCTCTTCCTGTTTGCCTGCCTGCCTGCTCGCCTTTATTCCTGCCTGTACCTTTCCTTTTGAAAAAAAAAAGAAGGAAAAAGATTCCTATGTGAATACCCAATAAAAAATAGACAAAGCATATGAAATAAAAGTTCATAGAAGTTGCTAATGACATATGAAAAGTCTTGCTCATAAGTAATGAGCAAAAAAAAATTAGAAATGAGAATAAAGTTTGGGATCTATTTGATTTAAAAACTCATAATATCCAATCTTTGCCCTGGTTTGTGAATGGTATTTTCACATACTTTGATTGGTGAGTCAACAAGAAAAACTGTCCCGAAAGACATTTTGTCATTATTATGTCCAAAATGAAACATTACCTATCTCTTGACTTAGAAAATCTTGTATGAGGACTATAATGAGATAAATGTTTAAGGTGTGTATTACAGTATTATTTATAATAAAGTGTAGAATCAGTTATATATATATATGTATCCATTCATGTAGAAGATTATTAAGACTAGAAAAAAATTAAAAGAGGACCTAGTCTGTGCATATTAGCATGAAAATAGGTCCATAACATTTTAAAGTAAATGTGTATGCATAATATAGTGCTGTCTTTATAAATTACTATATACAGTATCTGCAAATCTATACTGAGAAGACTGAAGAAATAATACACTCATACAATTGAAAGAAGTTATTTCGACAAGTAGGTATGGGGTCTAGGAAGGGAAGTGGGAGATGACTAGGGACTTTTTTTTGACACTAATTTTTATTGCAGTGACTTTAATCTTGCACATCAAAATTAACTCATATGCATAGATTCCCCGTATGAGCAGTTTCCCCATTCCTCAGATATATGTCAAGACACCCTACCCTCCATCAATTCATCAAGTGTTCTTCACTATTGTCCAGTGGGCTCCACCACCACTTCGATCCCACTCCTGTCTCACTCCCTTTTGGTAATCTCAGATCTATTGCAAGTATCCATGAGTTGATTTTGTTTCATCTGTTCCTTTGTTATGTGTATTTACATTGTACCCATGAGTAAGGTCATCTGGTATCTGTCTTTATTATTTTGACTTATTTCACTTAGCATAATCCCCTCTAGATCCATCCATGTGGATTTATGACAGGATTTCATCTCTTTTAAGGGCTGTGTAGTATTCTATTGTATATATCACACATATACCATATCTTCTTTATTCATTTGATGTTTGACACATACGGAGTTTCCAGTTCTTAGCTATTAGTAATATGACTGCAATAAACATGGGGGAGGGTGCATTAATCTCTGCCAGTGAGTGTTTTTGTTTCTTTTGGTAATACCCGGAAGTGGAATGGCAGGATCATATGGCATTGCCATATTCAGCTTTATATGGAATCATACTGTTTTCCACAGGGGTTGCACCAATTTGCATTCCCACTAGCAGTGTAAAACAGTTCCCTTTTTTCCACATCCTCATCAACATTTGTTGTTTGCAGGCTTTTAGATAATAGCCTGTCTCTCGGATGTAAGTTGTTATCTCATTGTTGTTTTGATTTGCATTTCCCTGATAGCCAGTGAGTAGGAACATCTTTTCACATCTTGTTAGCCATCTTAATATGCTCTTCGGAAAACTGTCTCTCCAATTCCTCTTCCCATTTTTTTGATTGAATTGCCTGTTTTTCTGATATTGACTTGTATGAGTTCTTTGTATGTTTTGGACATTAAGACCTTGTCAGAAATATGGAACACAAATATCTTCTCCCAGTTAGTCTTTTGGTTTTGGTGATGTTTTCTTCCACTGTGAAAAAGAGTTTTAGTTTGATGTAGTCCTAGTTGTTTTTCTTTTTGTTTCGCTTGATGCTGGAGTTGAGTCCCCAAAGGCCCCTCTAAGGCTGATATCATGGAAATTCTTTCCTATTTGCCATCCAAGAATATTATGGTTTCTGATCTTATGTCCAAGTCTCTAGTCTATTTTGAGTTAATTTTTATGAGTGGTGTTGAAGAGTGATCTATCTTCATTCTTTTGCATGTGGCTATCCAGTTATTCCAGCACCATTTATTGAAAACACTTTCCTTACTCTACCCTATGCTTTTGACTCCTTATTGTAGATTAACTGACTGTATGTGAGTGGGTCAGTTTCTGGTAATTCAGTTGTATTCCACTGGTCTGTGCCTCTGTTACTATTCCAGTACCATACCATTTTGATCAGTATCACTTTGTAGTATAACTGAATGTCTGTGAGTACAAGCTCTCCAGATTCATTCTTTTTTCTCATAATTGCTTTGGCAGTTCTAGGTCTTTTATTGTTCCATACAAATTTTTAAAGATTTTTAAATTCTTTTTCTTTGAAATAAGCCGATGGGATTTTAATGGCTATTGCAATAAATCTGTATATTGCTTTAGGTAAAATGACCATTTTAGCAATGTTTTTCTTCCCAACCATGAGCAGGAGATGTATTTCCATCTCTTTGTGTCTTCCTCTGTTTCTTTTAAGAAGTACTTGTATTTTTTCATTATACGGGTCTTTCACTTCCTTTGCTAAGTATATTCCAAATATTTGATTCTTTTTCATTCTATTTTATATTGTGCAGTTTTTTAAATTTCATTTTCTTCTAGTGTTTTTGCATATAAGAATGTGGTGGATTTTAGTGCATTGATACTGTAGCCTGCCACTTTACTGTATTTGTTGATGAGTTCTATATTTTTTGACAGTTTTTAGGGTTTTCAATATATGTAATCATGTCATCTGCAAATAATGGTAGTTTTACTTCCTTCTTCCCAATTTGGACTCCTTTTATTTCTTTTTCTTGCCTAGTTCTTTGGGCTGAGGCCTTCAATACAATGTTAAATAGCAGTTGTAAGACTAGACAGCCTTGCCTTTTCCTAACCTTCGAGGAAATTTTTTGCCATTGATTTTGATGTGAACTGTGGGTTTGTCATATATGTCCTTTAGTATGTTGAGGAATGTACCTTCTATCCCCATTTTATGCAGGGTTTTTTTTAAATCATAAATGGGTGTTGGATCTTGTCACAAACTTCCTGTTTATCAGTTGATACGATCATGTTGCTTTTCTCCTTGCTCTTGTTCATATGGTGTATGACAGTAGTAGATTTATTTATATTGAACCATCCTTGCATCTCTGGGATAAACTCCACTTGATCATGATGGTAGATCTTTTTGAGGCATTTTTTGATTCAGTTTGCTAAAATCTTGTTGAGAATTCTTGCAAATATGTACACTAGATATATTGGTCTGTAATTTTCTTTCTTGGTGATATCTCTATTGGCTTTAGGTATCAGTGTGATGTTAGCCTCATAGAAACTATGTGAAAGTGTTCCCTGTTCTTCATTATTTTGGAAGAGTTTGGGAGGAATAGCTATTAATTCTTCTCTGAAGGTTTGGTAAAAGTTGTTAGAAAAGCCATCTAGTCTTGGGCTTTTATTTTTAGGGAGACTTTTGATTACCTCTTTAGTTTCTTTGTGATTGTTCTGTTCAGCTTTTCCACTTCTTCTAGGTTCAGTCTTGGTAGATACGTATTTTTCTTGAAATCTGTCCATGTCCTCAAGTTTGTTTACTTTGTTGGCATAACGCTGTTCACAGTTGTCTCTTAGGATGTTTTGTATTTCTGTTTTATCTGTTGTAATCTCTCCCCTTTCATTTCTGATTCTAATTATGAGAGTTTTCTCCCATTTTTTCTTTGTGAGTCTAACCAATGGTTTGTCAATTTTGTGGTTTTTATTTTTCAAAGAACCAACTTTTGGTTTCATTGATCTTCTGAATTGTCTTTTTGTTTTCTATTTTGTTTATTTCTGCTCAAGTTTTTGTTATTTCCTTTCTTTTACTGGTTTTTAATTGTTCTTTCTCTTGTTGCTCTGAATGTAGGGTTAGATTGTTTTTGATTTTTCTTATTTCTTGAGGTAGGCCTGGATTGCAATGAACACCCTTCTTAGTACTGCTTTCACTGCATTCCATAGATTCTCATAGTGCATGTCTTCATTCTCATTTGTGTCTTAAGTATTTTTTAAGTTCCTTATTGATTTCCTCTTTTACCCAAGAGTCATTCAGAAGCATATTGTCTATTGGTCTCCAACTAATTTGGGGTCTTCCAGCTTTCATTTTGTGGTTGATTTCTAGTTTTAAGCCAATGAGATCAGAGAAGATACTTGGTATGATTTCAATCTTTGTAAATTTGTTGAAACATATTTTGTGTCCCAATATATGATCTATCTTTGAGACTTTCCCTGCATACTTGAAAAGAAAGAGAAATCTGTAGTCATTAGATGAAGTGTTTGGTATATGTCAATTAGACCTAACTTTTTCAAATGGTCATTAAAAACTGCTGTTTCTCTGCTAATTTTCTGCCAGGTGATCTATCCATTGTTGTAAGAGGGGTGTTGATGTCTCCTAGTATTATTGTGTTGCTGTCAATGTTTCTCATCGGTTCTAATACTTGCTTAATATATTTTGATGCTCCTTCATTTGGTGTGTAGATGTTAATAAGTATTCTGTCTTCTTGCTGGATTGACCCCTTAATCATTATATAACGTCCATTTTTTCTTTTTTCTTATGATTTTTGTTAGTTTTTTTATCTCACATAATTATGACTATTCCTGCTTTTTTGTGGTTGCCATTTGACTGTCAGATTGTCTTCCAACCATTGATTTTGAGTCTTTATCTTTTGAAAAAAGGTGGGTTTCTTGAATGCAGCGGAAAGTTGAGTTATGCTTTTTAATCCATTTGGCCACTCTGTATTATTTTACTGATGATTCAGTTGATTATCATTTAGAGTGATTTCTGATATGTAGCTGTTTATTGTCATTTTGTAATTTTTCTTCTGTGTGTTGTTCCAGACAGTGCCTTTGTTTTTCTCTTTCTCTTGTTAGGTGGGTTGAGTAGCTATGTTTTGTTTGTCTTTTTTTTCTTCTTTGCTTTTTCCTTGGAGATGTATTTCGAGACTACCCTGGAGTTAGCATTAAGAATTCTATGTTTATTTCCTATTTCACTTTAAAAGCAGATTAGTCTTACACTCATTCTAACCATCCACATTTTCGTTTTCCTCTCCTCCACACTCTTCATATTTGCTCTCTTACTGTTTTTAATTGGGTTTCTTTGCACTTTATATAGCATCTTTTAGGTTTTTTTATAGAGTTGGTTTTATGGTGATAAATTCCTTTAACTTTTGTTAATCAGAAAAGCTTTTTATCATTCCTTGAGTTCTGAATGATAATCTTGCAGGGTACAGTATCTTTGGTTGAAGATCCTTTTCTTTCAGTGCTTTGAATATATTAAGTTATTCCCTTCTAGCCTGCAGAGTTTCTGCTAGTAAATCTGCTGACGATCTTATGGGGACTCCTGTATATACAACTCATTTTTCTCTTGCTGCTTTTAAGATTCTTTACTTGTATTTTTGGCATTTGATGATAATGTGTCTAATGTGTAGGTCTGCTTGGGTTTCTTTTATTAGGGACTCTTTGTGCTTCCTAGGTCTGGAGGTTAGCTTTCTTCTTCAGGTTAGGTAAATTTTTAGCTATCATTTCTTCAAATATAGTTTCTGCCTCCTTTTCTCTCTTTTCCCCTTCTGCGACCTCTATGATGTGAGCGTTGTTTCTGATGTTGTTCCATAGGTCTCAAAAGCTGCATTCTTTCATCTCTTGGCTGGTTTGCTTTAGTGCATTCTTCTGCTCTATCTTCTGGCTCGCTGATTCTGTTGAAGTTTTCTTCCATCCTGTTCTTGAGCTAGGGACTTGTTTTAATGCTCTTCAGTGTGGTTTTTATTTCTTTTCTATACCAAGCCTGTATTACTAGTATATATATTTTTCATTTTGACAAAAAAAGGGACATCTTTAAAATTCCAATCCCTAGGATGTTTCATTGTTCCTTTCCTATTCATCAAATCTTGTCATATAAAACCTGATTGGGAGCAAAACAAAAGCTGTATAACTGAAGATGTTAGAAGAAAGATTTCTTTCATTGTGACTTAGCTTTCCTTAGATTTACAGTGAAACACAATTTAGTTTTGTGCACTAGAGAAAATTATTGTGATCTGAGGGTGCTTTTGTTTGAGGGATGAAGAATCATTTTTATTTATTTATTTATTTGTTTATTTTGGTTTTCCTCTCCAGCCCCAGGTCAAGAACCCAACTCTTTGGACTTTACCTGGTTCACACTAAGTCATTACCTGAGCCACAAAGGTGTACTCTTATGGTCCTTTTAAGGTAGTGAAATAGTAATCTGATAATCCTGAAACTTCAGAATTTTAATAACCAAATTACATATTTTAGAGATTCAAATGAGAACTACTTGCATGTTTAAAAAATTGTACACATTCAAGAAATATTTTAAGTATTAAGGCAGCAGAGTATCATGAACTGAAAGCATTGTTTGGATCAGGAGCAGTTCATATTACCTCTGTTCCCCATGTATGAAATTGGGTGTTAATACCTAACGCCTGTCTTTTATATTGCCACTGTGTGTAAAATGATGTTACTGGAATCTTTCTTTTTAAAAGAAAGATATTAACAGATAAATGGAATTACTGAATTCCTCTAGCCCAGAGCCCTGCCTTGCCCCCATCTGTCTGTCTGTACTGCCTGCATCCTTCAATTATCCTGAATTACCTGTGTTCTGCTGATACCTCATCCTGTTTTATTTTCCTGGACTTTGCTGATGTTCTTTCTACCTGTTTGAACCACTTTTCTGTCATTTCTTTACTTGTAATTTCTTATTTCAAGACTCAGAATAGGTTTTCTTCTTCTATGAAGTCTTCTCTAAGGCTCCAGGTAGGGCTAACCAACTCTCCGCTGTTTCTGTGGTACTCTGTGTCTCCCTCCCACTGCTACTCATATATTGCATTTAATATCTGTTTGTGAACATTGTCTTGAGTTTCCTTGAGGACAAGGACTACTCATCTTTCTGTCCCTAGCAAGCACTTAATACAGTGATTAACAAAGAGATGTATGTTTCTTGTATTAGACTGAAGAGGATTGCCTATGAATTATATTTGTTTTCCCAAAAGTCAAGTGATATCTTAGGCAAACCTTTTACAATCAACATTTCATAAGACAATTACAAAGAAGGATTTGAACTTTCAAGGATAAGAAAACTTCTGGAAGGAAGTGTGGATGATAATACCTCTTGCTGTCAATTTTTTCTATGGTAAAACTTCTTACCAAATTACTCCACCACTTTATAGTTAAATGTGGTGTAAGACAGTCATCTAAGAGACTTGCCCAGATCACATCATGGAGTTCAGGAGGGTTCCTGTTAAATTCAGACATTTTTACAAGAAGGAGTCTTATCTAACCAAGAGGAAATAGTTTGGGGAGAGTGAAATCATGGTGCAATTTTCTTAGTGAAAGGGCTTTGATCCATCTTTTGAGTTGATAAAACTTTAAGTCCTAGGATACTTTTGTTCTTCATCCTCATTATTGTCATCTTTTCCTGCCCTTTTAACCTTGCTCTAAAAAGAAAGAAAAGGGAGAGAAGGCTTGGATAGACAGCAGAGAGAATGGAAGAGCCCCTATAGATTTTCACTTACTTTTTGTATTGCCCTATATCAGTCTCTCTCTATAATAAAATTGATTCTACATCCATGCATATGACATATTAAGCATTGAGTTTGGTCAGCTTATTTTCAGTAAATTACCTATAATCAATAATTCTATTACAAATAAATTCTCTCTGCCTACCCATGAAAATCTTTTTTGGAAATGGGTAGGAGAGTCCCCATAGCAAACAACAAAAAACCTTTCAGCTTTCCTCGGTCATTACATGTCTGTCATTTCAAGCCTGAACAACATAGAGAGATGACCTACAGCCAAGCCACTGGTAAAAGAAGTAGATAGGAAGTGGATATATTCAACCTGAGAATCATGGCACCATAGGTTAGGTTAATGGCTGGGAAAAAGTAAACTTGGTTCTAATGGCCAGACAAGTTCTATCTCAGACTGGTTCTATCTGGAGTCATGCTGGTAAGAAAAAAGAAGCAGCAAGGACTAGGAGAGCTAATCCGCTATGGAGCTGGCCATTAAATGCAGTAGCTGAAAGATTATGGGACCCTTAGGCTCCATGGTTGTTTGCTTTTTTAAGAAAGCTTGGGCAAAAGTGCTGGCGATTGGGTCATAGGAGCAGGATTATCTTGGAGTGATAATGTTCATAGTCAGAAGAATGGCTCATCTAGTTTAGAACAGGACCCGAGCAAGTAGAGTACAAGAAGTAAGATGTCACAACAACCGCCGGTATATGGGCTGATATTTAGGGAAGGTCTTCATTCAAGCAGGGAAGAGGAGGTACAAGTGAAGAAAAACAGGTAAAAAGCCTGTTGAACACTAAAGGAATTTGAGAGGAAGGTGCTCAGAGAGTTGCCTCCCTATTTCAAAATCTCTCAATCTCCACCCCTGCCCCCAACCACGCTGCTCTCAATGTATGTTAATGCAGAGGCAAAGCAAATTTAGATTCCACCACTGTGCTCTGCCTACTCACCAGAGTAACTCTATGGCTAACTAAATGGCTAACATGTAGTGTCTTAATCGAGGTCCCTCTGTCCGTGGCATCTCACACATTAATTGAGGGAATACCCTGGTATACATGACGCCAGAGATCATAGAGACTAATTTGTTAAAGTGTCTGAATACAACATATAAAAAGATTTGGGAATGGTAACTGCAAGTGCAAGCATTTTACAAGCCGAACTTATTGAGAAAGCATAGCAAAAGAAGTTGGAGAATAAGAACTTGGCTGCAGTCTGCCTCTCATTGATGAGAGAGGAAAACTTAGCCTCTAAACCACTATCGTTTTTGGAAAAACAAGTCCTTGCACTCTAGAATGATGCTTTCAGCTCTTCATGAAACTGGAATGAAAATTTTAAGCTCATCCTGTACTTCCATGATAATTCACCAAATAACCTTTGCACCTAATATTTGGTTTGGTTTGATTTAGCTCCTTTACTAGGAAAGGAAGTCCTGTAAGAACAAGGGGTCTGAGTTCTCAGTAAAATAAGGCTGTCATTTTTCTTCAGTGAGGCAAATATCAAGAAATAAAGAGATTAAAAATTTGAAAGTGAATATACAGAAACCTCATTTAAATGAGATTGGGAGGCTGGAGCCCAGAGGGTTCCTTTATAGCATCATCAGTTATTTTATGAGCAGTGTTTATGGTGTAGAAAGAGGGGTGAAATATGTGATTTTTTCTGATATATGTATATACATACATGTATATATGTATATATATATATATATATAAATAAATAACTTTTGAATAAATGTTTTCTGGATTTTTCCAAGAAACTTAATTACCTTTAGTATAATTTTAACACAAAGAGCATGTGCTTTACTACTTGCTTTTGTTTTTCTTCAGGAATTACCTCCCTATAATGGTTATGGATTATTTGAAGACTCTGCTCAGAATTGCTTTGTTCTTATTCCAAAAGCTCCAAAAAAGGATGTTATCAAAATGCTGCTGAATGAAAACAAGGTGCTTCGTTATTTGGCTGCACTGGTGAGGATACTTTTATATATCCTAGTCTTCTGTGTCAGGACCCTGCACTGCTGTCCACTTGTCCGTGCGCTCTGTAATGACGGCGGTCAGAGCTACGCGTTCCCGTCGGCACTGGAGCACAGCCTTCCGGAGACTTGGGAGTACTGAGTACAATGCCTCCGAACTAAGACCTAGCCAAAGTCCTTGTTCCTTCCCCAAGTTTTTCTTCCGTCATGAATCTCTCCCCTCTATCCCTCAAATCTTTAAAGACCTGTTTTCCTTTTTTGCTGTTAAGAAGGAGGGAAGGTTGAGAAGGAAGAAGCATCTTAGTCTGGTTTGGCTTTTCATCCCTGTCCTGGGTTATGAACCTGGAACCTTGACTTTACATGATCTGCATGTGAGCAACTTAGTGGCCTGAACCAAGAGGGCAGACCTCCTTTTTGCTGGTTTTGTTAAATAGTTATGAAAGCTTTCCATATTCACATTACTTGTGTTTATGTCTTTCCACTGTATTGCAATCACCTTGAGATCTTACACGTCTTACTAGCTTTTAGCATTACTTGAGATATCTAATTTGATACATTTTATATTTATTAAATATAATAAATGGGATTGCAGTTTATGGCTAGTGGTTAAAAGCAGTGATTTGAAAATACATGTAAATTATAGTCCTGAATATTCTACTCACTGGCTGAATTAATTGATACAAATGACTGATAAGAATTCAAAGGGTAACATTCTTAAGATATAGGAAAACTATAGATATATAAGAATTTTATTTGGAAATATGGATATAAATAGTAGGAGTTAAAATGCTACTTCTGGGAACAGGAATTCCTAGTGGGGAGGGATGAGCTAGGTGATTTTTCACACTGTATACATGTGAAATTTTTTTTTAAAAAAGCACTAGTACATTTAAAAAATTGTTGAACATAACTTTAAATTAAAAGAGAATCAAGCAAACTCTAGGCTAACTCTAATATTAAATACCATAAGAATTCTGATTAGTGAAGGTTTTGCATTATTACTGAGTTCTTTAGGCTGCCATTAAAATTCAAGAGACTTATTGAATTACAATGTGGTAAATACGGATTCCTTGAGGGCAGTGATCATGGCTTTCTAAGCCTTGTGGTTACTCAGTAACTGTTTGATGAAGGAGGAAATGAATTTATTTTTGCTCATACATTACCCAAGAGTTTGGCATATGGTATCATACCCATTTTATGTTTCAAAACATGAGAATCTGAGAGGCTAATTGACCTGCCCTGGGATTCAATGATGATGAGGCAGAGGCAGGACTAGATTGAGCAAGAGCTAAGAGAATATTAAACATTAGAGAAAGAGGAGCCTGGCAAATAGGACCGTTTTTCCCTTAGAGATATTTGCCAATTCCAGAAGAAGCACCTGTGAGGGTAAACACAGGAATCTAGGGTCTATCAAAAGCAAATTCTAGTAAACTTTATGTGTTAGTCCATAGACGGCTAATCCTTGAAGAACCGTGTTTGACTTTCAATTACGTTAGTCCCTAAAAGATCTCATTTCCAGCCACCAAATTCATGTGATTCTGGATTATTAATGCCTCCCAGCACCTCACAGAGAAGCAAATGTGAATTCTCTGAGGATACCCCCATCCTAGGCTTCAAATTATTTCTACAACCATTTAAGAAATAAAATGTATAGTACTCATTTAGGAAAACTGTATTAATAATCCAATGTCCAAACACAGACAAAATGACATGAAGGAAAGTTAGAAGAAAAAACAGATCCATCAAGGCTTTAAAAATTAGTGTTATCAAACTCAAATTTAAAAAAAACAGCAACCTATATTTAAGGAGATAAAGGATATAATTGAGAATTTCACCAAAGAACTAGAAATAAAATATTTCGATATTTTGGAAAATTATAGAAGAGAAATTTACCAAAAAGTATTTGATAAAATTCCTCTATTGTGATTTTAAAATGAAACTCTTAGTAAATAAATAATAAAGGAGAATTTTCTTAGTCTAATCATAAATATTTACCAAAAACATTTTGTGAATGGCATACGTAGAGATGAAATATTGAAAGTATACTCTCTAAGGTTAGGAACAAGCCAAGACTGTTCTCTCTCACCCTTTCTATTCAGTATGATACTGGACGTCCCAGCTAGACAATGAGGGAAATATGAACTGTATATGAACTCAAAGGGAAGAAATAAAACTGTCATTATCTAAAGTGTATGATATATATATAGAGAGAAAATAAAAAAGAACCTCTATTATATGGTAGTAAAATCAATATGCAAATAGTGAAAAATAAAAAATGGCATTTTATCATAGCATCAAAAATATTAAATTTCTAGGAATACATTTTTAAAAAGGAGTGTAATACCTAAAATGCCACTGGGAGAAAATTAAAGAAAATCTAAATAAATAAATAAATGAAGGGACATACCATGTTTATTATAGAAAATTCATTTTATAAAGTATTTACCCTAAGTTAATCTATGGTTTCAAATAAATTATAGTGAAAATCACAAAGTGTTTTTAGTATTGAAGAGTTTGACAAACTGATTTTATAATTTATATGGAGATACAAATCATCAAGAATAGGAAAAGGTGCTTTTGCAGACCAGGATTACAGATGTGTTTGACAAGATATCACAACATATTAAAAAGTCAAACAAGAAAACAAGATGATATTGCTGCTAAGACAGATGATTTGATCAATAGACTGGAATACACATGTCAATGTTTAGATGCATGACATATATGGTATTGTAGAAGGGTTGAGAAAGGAAAGTTTTTTCAATAAATGATATCAGAACAATAAGTTATACTTATGGGAAAAAAATCGGAAAATCTGATCCTATCTCATGCCAAAAATAGAAATCAATTCTGGCCAGATTTAAGATTTAAATGTGAAAAAGAAAGCAATAGAATTTTTTAAGTAAAGGTGCAGGCAGGAATGAAGGTGAGTAGACAGGAAGAGAGAGGAGTTGTTGATGCTGGTTGATTCTCCCCAGATTCAGGACTCACACCCAGGGTTATGTGGCCTGTGTCCTTCAGAGACTATGGATCTAACAGCTATTCCACCAGGATGTTTCGATAATATAATCTTAACCTTGTGATAAAGTTTTCTTTAGTGGGACACAAAAAGCAGTATTTGTTTTAAAAACTGACAAATTTGACTACATTAAAATGAGGAGTTTCTATTCCTCAAAACACCATTAAAAGAATAAACAAAGGGCAAGATCAGAGTGGAAGAAGCGGTTAATCAATCAAGAACTTATATCTACATACAATATATAAAGAATACCCTAAAATAATTTTTCAGGTAAGAAACTTGAATAGGCATTTCAAAAATGAGGCTATCCAAAGGCCAATAAATATAAAAAGGTGCTCAGTCAGGAAACAGCAAATTCTAACCACAGGGAGTTGCCTCTCTTCTCCCTGCAGAATAATTAACACTTTGATGAGACTGTGGAACTCTAGGAATCTCATACTCTCAGTGACACACACTCACTTAGGAAACAGTTTGGCAGAAGCAAGCATTCTAGTCGGTGCCAGAGTAGCATTCTTTGTACACCAAAAGAAAAGAGTACTCATAATGACTTAGTTCATGATAACCAAAAGCAGATCTAAATGTCCATCTACCCTCTGGGTGAATACATTATGACCTGCATCCTAGTTACACAGTGACTTAAATTCTGTTTGGCTATAAAAATTAGCTAAAGCTACAAATAACAAGGATAAATTGTATAAACACAATTTTGAATGTAGCAATCCACATGTACATACATACACACACATGATGTAATTCCACTTATGGGAAGATGAAACAGGTCAAGCAATACTATTTTGGGGTACCTGCATTATAGTAAAACTAAATAGTGAAACTCAACATACTTTTTTTTTTTGGTGAGATAGGGATAGGTTGTTGATTGGAGGGTACTTTCAGTGTTCTGAGTCTTGACCTGGGTGATGGTTACATGGGTGTCTAGTTTATGAAAATTCTTTGACTGTACATTTTGATTTTTTTGTAGCTTTCTCTCTGCGTTAGAACGCACATTGAAAAAATGTTGAAAGAATGTCAAGAGAGATTCATTTAATTCATCACAGAAACTCTGGGGGAAGGAAAAAAGGGTGTTTGATATTAAGGGGAAAGGACTTAGAAGTGACATGGGGACTTAGAAGCAAAGATGGAAATTCAAAAGAAAGTCAGTGTACTGGAGCAATGATCAGAGATAATATACGTCCCATTAAGTTCAAGTAGACACTGAAAGTGTTTTGGAAAAAAATTGAAAGTTATGTAAACCTAGGTAGGAGATTAGTACCTAAGTAAAAAGAAACTGGTAAAACATTTGGGGTTCAGAGTGGGGTGCTGGCTAAGAAACTTGGGGAGGCTTTAGACAAGCTGAGAAAGATGATTTGAGTGGTGATATCTGAAACACCACATCCTTTGCAGGAGTATTCCAGACTGTTTATGGGGTTTGTTAAGAAAATATTACAGCCTCTGTTCATATTTTATTATGAATGTACTTATTTTATAGCTCCTGCTACTTTTGATATGTGCTTTGTAATACACAAAGTATTTATGTAGAATAATGTGTTTAATTATTAATTCAATCGACAAATATTAAAGAACAGACTACTCTGGGCTTGGCATAGTTCTAGGCATTAAGGGTACAAAATAGACAAAGACAGACAACTCTCTCTCCTCATGGAACTTAGATTCTAGTTAACAAGTAAATATATCTAAAAAAGACAGGTAGTAACACCTACTCTAAATAAAGCCTAGAGACAGAGTGATGGGGAAGAGGCTTGTTTATACTGGAAGTTCAGGGAAAATCAGTCTGAGGCAGGCAGAGACCAGAGTGAATTAATGGAGAAAGCTATCTAGGGGAAGAGCTGAAAGAACTGCATTTCAGGCAGAGGCAGTCTAAAGTGAGGGACAGAAATAAAGATAGAGTCAGAGGCCAGCTTAGGATTTCACAGCCTGTGGCTTAACGCCAGAGTGGTAGGGTGGTGAGACCGTCACCCAGGGTGCAGGTAATAAGGGGTATAAGCAATGAGCCTGTATCAAATCTAAAATAAGATCAATTGCAAGTTGATGACGATGACATGATCAGTCATCATGTGCCTGAATTTCTAAACAGCAGTGATAAAATGCTCATCCCTAAAGAGACAGCTCTTTCATACAGTAGAATTTAAATTAAGTTTAGAAGAAAAGAGGGCAATAGAAAATTATGATTAACAGATTACAAATTGAATGAAAATAATAGCAACCAAGAATAGAAACCAAGCACCTATGGGAGACAATTATATAAAATTCTGATTTTCCTTTGTGCTCAGTGACAACAATAGACCAGGTAATAAGCAGGAAATCTAGTGTGCGTTAAGTTATGTATATCAGTTCAGACACTAGAATTCAGTAAAATGCATTCTGAGTTCTTCAGTGTGCTTCCTTTTTTCTCCCAGCTTCCTGCAACTAGAACATCTGTCCAAGATTCTGAGAGAAAGTTTTACCTGAATTCTGGGAAAAGTTATCTTTTACATTAAAATCTGATAAACTTTAATTTTTTAGATGAGATTTTTTTCTAATCTTCATGTATACTTACTTCTAGACAATCACACCTTTCAGTATCTTAAACAGTAGATGGCATAACAGAGTTCACATGAATCTTCAATATTCCAGAAGTTCTAGTGTGTTACTATTCTTCCAAGGAATTTTATTGATTAAAAAACTTGTTCTCAAAAAAAAGAGAAAATTATGATTATGCACACACTGCTGCAATTCCTGTTGCAGATAAAATCCACCAAATAAACGGTAAGATTAGTGGGAAATCTATGAAGAGAAATAGGATTTTCATAGTTTCAAAATATATCCCTCAAGATATTTATTAAATGAAAAGTTATAGATGGTAGATTTACATGGAAGAAATGTAGTAGATATCTTCTTAACTAAATGGTAAGGGTTGGTTGGCCTCATTCATAATAAGACATTGATAATCCTGAATCCCCTGGTGTTCACTGAGAAAAACATGAGATCTTTTCTGTATTTTTTTGTTTTTGCCAAAGATACAAAAATGAAATGCATGAAGAACAGTCAACAAAATAATTGCTCAACACTTTCCAAAAGTGTCAAGATCATTAAAGACAAGGGCACACTGACAAACTCATAGACTGGAGAAGATTAGGAAAATGACGACTAACTACAGTATGGTACCCTATATAGGATCCTGAAATCAGAAATGAACATAAGTGAAAAATAGATTAATTTTAACAAGGATAGTATCTATTCAGTAATACTGTACCATTGTTATTTTTCTCGATTTGCTACTTGAACTATGGTTGTGAAAATGTTAATGTTAGGGGAAGTGTGGTGAGAAATAAATGCGAGTTCTCATTTACACAGCTTTTTCTATAAGATAAATTTAGTTCAAAATGAAAAGTTAAATTTTTTTTTTTCAGTTTTAAAGTATCTTTCCTGACAGGGTGAGAACCATTACCACTGTCCTCGCAACCCACTTGGTACTCCTCTGCCTATAGCCCTGCTCAGAACTTTGTATTTTATACTAAATGTAATAATTCTCTGGAGGCTTGGGAGCAGAGGAATGACGATTTGATTTAAACTATGTTGTGGGTGTGTCTTTTTTTTTTTTTTTTAATTGAAGGTGTCCAGTCAAAAAAGTTTGGAGAGAATTAGGGAACAGAATGAGGAAATTATTTTACTAAGAGGAAACCCAGTGACTTTCATTGAATCACAAGAAATTACATAAATAAGCCCATAGTCTGGTCTGTGCTAAAAGCGTGATATGAGAGGATTTTAGTTACAGTAAGCATGTCTGTATTTAGGCATGTCCAATCTGAAATTGATATCTTAAGGATTTTATAATCTCCTTCAGTCATTTGATTTAGGAAAAACCTAAAGAACTCTACAAGTATCTCAGAATCACTTTCAATTCTGTGATTTTATATCACTAATTCCTTCCTTCCTAATTCTCTTTTTAAAAGTACATATATAAATGAATTTGTTTTAAAAAATAACTACTTTATATTACCATTTTAGTGTCCACAAAGCTGAACATAATATCAGCCAAGATGTCTCAAACTGGCAGTCTGCGGGCAGAACAGAGCCCACATATGTGTTTTGTTTGATCTGCATAGTTCTTTAATAGAGTGAAGCCAATGTTGTAAAATCAGAGGTTTTATATGGTAATTCAGATTTCTACCAGAGTACCTTCCTCCATACTGTTTATTTATGTTATACCTTATGTATGTTAAGTATTATATTCTGAGATCCTATAGGCATTTGAATCATGGGAATAGATCATGAACCTTCATGATATGCTGTTTTCTTCATGTTTCTAGGAATCCCCCATCCCAGAAGACAAAGACCGCCGATTTATCTTCTCTTATTTTCTGGCCACTGACATGATCAGTATCTTTGAGCCTCCTGTTAGAAATTCTGGTATCATTGGGGGCAAATACCTTGGCAGAACTAAAGTTGTTAAACCAAACTCTGTGGTAGAAAGTCCTGTCTACTATGGCCCTAATGATTTCTTCATTGGTGCTGTGATTGAAGGTAGGTCTAAACACTGTTTAGACTTTCCTACTAGCCAAGTAACTAAATGAGTCCTTCTTAGTTGGAATTTAATTCAATTAACTCTTGTAAGAGGCAATTAACCTGTGATAAAGCAACAATAGAACTAATAGTAATATTTTTGTGTGTATGGTATAATATCTTAATCTCTTTTCAGTGAAGCTCTAAATTGATTGCATTTGTTGGCTATATAGACTCTGAGTTTCCTTAAGCATTGAACAAACTGCTGCATATTACTTTAGAGAGCTATTGAAAGGCCATTAGTTTAGGTCACATATGGCATATCTGTGAATTTGTCATTGGAGCATAAGTATTATTTTGCTTCTGTTTGTATGATGGAAACATAACTGATATATTTTTACCCTCTCCCCAGTGTTTGGCCACCGGTTCATCATCCTTGATACAGATGAGTATGTTTTGAAATATATGGAGAGCAATACTGACCAGTTTTCACCAGAAGCACTCTTGTCAGTTCAGAATCATTTTCGTAAGCATGAAGGCCCTGCACCAGAATTGCAAAAGTATGTTTGACCATCCGAGGTGGTTATTTTGGCTTTGACATATATGACATACTCAGGAAATATTGATAAAGTGAATGGATAATCACATTTTAGATTTTCAAGATTATTAGACACACATAAAATCCAATATAGTAACTAATAACTTGGAACTTCTTTAACATCATTTATTTAGCAAGTAATTAGTGAGTGCCTAATATGTGTCAGATACTATCACCAGGGCCTTGGGGCTTTTCATAGTAAACAAAAGAAACATATGTCAAATGTCATACTAAATAAATGAAAGGGTCTTCATGGAGCTGACTTTGTAAGCAGGCAGAGAAAGCCAATAAACAACACAAGTAGGTAGATACTACGGTATATAGATGACAAGTGCCATGGAAAAATGGAGCAAAGTAAGGGTGATAAAGGCTTCTGGAAGCTGGTAGTGGATTATAATTGATTGTGGTAGGTGGGCATATCTTAAAAAGGTAATAGAGGATAAGTGCTTAAAGGGAAGGCAAAAATCTGAAGGAAGAACTTTTCAGGAAGAAGAAATAGTGAGTGCTAAGGCCCTAAGTAGTATCATGCCTAGAGCACTTACATAGCACTGGTAAAAAAGTAAGCCAATGAGAGTAACTGGAATAGAGTAAGAAGGAAAGGAGTAGGATATGGAATTAGAAAATGAACAAGGGATCAGATTGTATAGGATCTACTAAGTCTTTGGAAAAACGTCAACTTTTCTCTGAAATGGAGAGCCTTTGGGAAAATTCTGAGCAGAGGAGTGGTAAAACAGACGTTTTGGCTCTTTTGTTGAGAATAGACTAGGAAGAAGATTTGTTAGTAGAATATTGTAGTAATCCAGGCAAGTAATGATGGTGCCTGTATCAGTGAAGTATCAGTGAAAGTGGGGAGAAGTCTAATTTTGAGTATATTTTGAAAATTATAGCCAATAGGGCTTCAGACATCTTCTATGGGGGATATGAGAGAGAGAGGGAGAGAGGGAGAGAGGGGGAGAGAGAGAGAGAGAGAGACAGAGAGGAGAGAGAGAGACAGAGAGAGACAGAGAGAGAGAGAGACAGAGAGGAGAGAGAGAGAGAGAGAGAGAGAGAGAGAGAGAGAGAGAGAGAGAGCGCGCGCGTTAAGATGACTACATGATTTTTTGGCCTAGGCAGCTGGGAGGAAGGAGTTACCATTAACTGAGATGGAGGAAGGTGTGCATTGTGGGTAAAGAAAGATTTTGTTTTGTTTTGTTTTTGTGTTTGGTTATATTAGTTTCAGTTTCAGTTATATTAGTTTAAGATATCAGATGTCTATGTAGAGATACCAAACAGGCTGTTGGATATATAAATCTGCAAATCAAGTGAAAGGTGTGGGCTGGAGTTGTAAATGTGGGAGTTATTAGCCAGTTGATGATATTTTAAGTCACAGGCTGGATGAAATCCCTAAGAGAATCAGTAAAGAAGAGACTAGTTCCAAGGACTGAACTTTGTGGTTCTCCACCGCTAAGAGTTTAGAAGAGGAAACTGGGACAGTGAGTGAGGCAAGAAGAAAAACAATGGGATGTGATGTCCTGGAAACCCAATAAAGGAAGTACAGGCATATTAGTGCAGGACTGCAGAAATGACTCTGCAAAACAATCTTAATAATCAGAAAAGTTAACATTGTTTTGTTAGTTTTGAAGTATTTTTCAAAATATAAGCTCCGACGGTTATACATATGTAGGCAAATACACAGTAAAACAAATTTAATATACTGCAATTTAAAACATTGAGAATTGAGGAATTTAATTTCTTTGTAAAAAGCTTATCAGAGTAGTTTGAACAGTGCTTGCCTCCTCCTTGTCCCATAACTTGTGATTTATAGTGAAAATCTTTTCTCTGCCTTGGGAAATCATCATATCCCTTTCTATGTTTGGATTAACTTGAACATTTTATTATTTTTTCTATCAATGTTGTATAATTTTTATTTATTAATATTTAATGATATTTAATGATAGTGAAATATCGCTGAGTATTCTTCCAATATAAAGGTTTTGCTGGTGTCTGGGGTATCTTCATCCTTTTCATCACAATCATTTTCCTTGTTCGTGTCATGGTGGCAGTGTGAGCATTCCCACAGTCAGCAATTTCTTCTATTACTCCATTATGTATAAACGTTTTTTTTTTGTTTAAGGAAATGTACAGGCCAGATGAAGGTGAGTAGGCAGGCAGGCAGAAAGAGAGAGGAGGAAGAAGCATTTTATTTTATTTTTTATTTAGTTGTTTGCACTGGTTGTTTCCCCCTGGACTTGGGACTCAAACGTAGGGCTATGTGGCCTGCGCTCTTGTGGAGGCAATTGACTTTATCACTACTCCACCAGAGTGTGCCTATTATGTTTGATTTGAATTTTATTTCTGACATATCACTTTCTGTTCTTTGCTGTACTTTCAACTTTCAATTCCCTCTTCACTATGACTCATTTTTGTAAAATATCACAGGGATTTATCACATAGACAGCATAGGAGCACACACTGTGTCAATTGAAAAACAAGCACCAGTGTTGCTAGTTGCACCAGCAGACTTTGAAAGAAGTGATGTTATTGTCACTGATCATGATGGGCATGAATTGTCTGTGAAGTGATTACTGCTCTGAAAACCTGACAGAATTGGTACTTTATGGAACCCTCACAGTATTAATTAACTGTGGCAACTGAAATATTTGAACCCTGTTGTTGGGTTATTTAATTAAAAGGTAGTAACTGAAAATGCATGCAGATCAAAACCTTGCCAAAGGAGAACTGAATATTAAGAACCATAAATTAAAGAAGACAGAATGATTGATTTTATCAAATGGGGATTTAGCAATGTTTGGAGAGTTAATGAGGAGCTCCAGTAGAATGTGTAGGGTAGGAAACCAGATGGACGTGGATATAAGAGAATGTATGGAGAGGAACTTGCAAACAGAATATCGACAATTCTTGAGCAAGTTTGGTGCAAAGTAGAACAGAGAAATGGGACATTTGCTGGCAGAGGAAATAGAGTCAAGAGAACGGATTTTTTATTTTTAAAGTAGAATAAATGATAGCATATTTGCATGTAAATGAGAATAAGTCTACAAAGAGAAAAACTATGTGTGAGGGGAGAGATTTATGGAGTTTGTGAGGGATGGGATTTAGCGCATAGGTAGATTTTGGATTTCTGGCCGTGGTTCTCAAACTTTTTGGTCTCATTACACCTTTAGACTCTTAAAATTTATTGATAATTTCAAAGATTTTGTGTTTATGTGGGTTATAGCTATTGATATTAGCATATTGAAAACTATGAGAAATTTAAAATATTTATTAGTTAAAAAAACAATAATAAATCAATTTAATGTAAATACAAATAACGTAATTTTAATGAAAAATAATTCTTCCCAAACAGTATTTACTGAAAAGAGTGGCACTTTTACATTTTTGCAAGTCTTTTTAATGTCTGACTTTATTAATAAAAGACAATTAGAATTTCATCTGCTTTTGTATTCAGAGTGATGTGACATGATTTGTCACATAACCTTCGGAAAACTCCACTGAGAAAACAAGAGTAAAATAGCAAACAGTAATGATTGAGTATTATTATGAGAATAGCTTTGACCTCACAGACCCCCAAAATGGTTTCAGATCCTCAAGGGGCCCTGGGGTTACCCTTTGAAAATTTGATCTATAGCAAGCAGTAAGGAGGAGTCGGTGGGCACAGATACTGGTAGGTAGGTAGATAGGGTTGAGGTCGCCTTCTGATATCATGTTTTCAGTTTTGTTGTGCAGTTGAAAGAATGAAAATAGGGAGATGTTGAAAGTTTCAGAAGAGAGGAAATGTTGTGAACTGGTCCATTCTATTCACTAAATAAAATGAAAATAAATATGTTATTTTATCTACTGCTAAGAAAGAAAGCACTGTCAATTGATTTTCACCGTCAATTTTAAAAAGGCATCCTAATTCCAGAGGTGCAAAATATGTGAAAAAAAATGGTCTCAGGGCTAATGAAATATGGCAACTGTCTAGGAAAGTGGGAGGGTAGATGAATCAGAGAGGGCATAGTTTGATGGCATGAAAACATTGAGGATTCAGTTGAGATCATGTTCATATACTTAATTCAAGTGTTTCTCAAATGCATTTTTAATAGTTTTCCCATGTCTATACAAATACCAGCAACACTGGAAAACTTGTTGCTTTAGCATACTACTATATAATCTGTTTTTTTCCTTCTGTAGTAATAAGGAGATAATGGCACTGCAGCTCTTAGAATAATATACCAGTAAAGATGTGTTTTGAATTGAGATCTCTGGCTCTTGTTTCGATGTTCACTCTCTCCTCTTGTGATGAGAGATGAGAGAGAGATGAGTGAGAGAAAATGTTCGAAGATGATATGAATCAATGTGTCTTCCATCCATTCTATCTTTGGCTCCTCTAACTCTCCCATCTGGTAAAGAATCCCACTCTAGGGAAGTATAGATCCTTTATTTGATTTATCCTGAGTAATTCTCAAGTCTGAGAACTTTTTACACCCAAGCACTTTTTTCCACATGAATGTTTCCAAATAGTCTCATTCCATTATTTCTTTCTTTTGTGAAAGAAAGGTACAGGCAGGTATGAAGGCAAATAGGCAGGCAGGCAGAGAGGGGGAAGAAGCATTTAATTTAATTTAGTTGTTCATTTGATTGCCAGCCCAGGATCCTGGGTCCTTGAGATGTCCGTGGACTGCACTCTGGGCCAGAGGTAATGGACCCAACTGCTACTCCACCAGGGCATGCCAATTCTCATTTCTTTTTACCTTTTTCTTTAAATCCCAAATTCTTCCGTAGTCACGTTGTAGTTAGTCTTAAATGATCCAACGTGAGCTTCTTCAGTTTTCCCGCGCTTCACCTTAGATTGTGTCATTCATCTTATTTTTACCTTCGTATCCCCAATAACTAGCTCACATTTATCCAAATTTAATTCTTTCATTTTGTCTGTAACTGCCTCCTTTCAGACTGCTCCAGAATCTAAAAATTTTTTTTTAGCTTTCTTAAGGTCATTGGTTGTTTCCAAATCCAATGGTCTCTTATTTATTCATTAATTCAACACATGTATGAGCTTGGACCAGCTGCCAGATCTCAATATATGTATAAGTGAGTCTGTAAGAGTATTAAGGAGCTTAGTCTAGGATAGCGTTGGCAAACTCTGTAAATTGGTATGTGATAAATTAGGTTTTGTGGGCCAGCCATCAGCTTTGCCCTTGTGGGGTGAAAGTGGTCATAGACAATATGTTAAATGAATGGGTATGACTGTATTCCAATAAAACTTTATTTGCAAAACAGGTAAGTTTGACTTTGTGTAGGTCATAGTTTGTCATTCTCCTAGTCTATTCTTTAGCCTTTTTAACCTACATGTAAATTACTCTTAGGTTGTTTCCATAGCTTAGCAATTGTGAATAATGCTGTACTGAACAGGATAGATAACTCTTTGAGATACTAATTTCATTTCCTTTCAGTAAATACCCATGACTGGAAATGCTGGATTAAATGATAGTTCTGTTTGTAATTTTTTGAGCAACCTCCATACAGTTTTCCATAGCTATACCAATTTATATTCCCACCATCAGTATACATGGTTATCTCTTGTCTTTTTAAGTTTATTTTACTATTTTTTTAATTTTATTGAAGGAACATTGCATGATACAGGTTTAAGGCATGCATCATTGTACATCACCCTCTGCATATAATGTTTGCCACCAAAAGTCCAATTCTGTCCTTCACCACATAATTGACCTATTTGTCCACTCCGTCCCCTTTCTCTTCTGGTAACCAACAAATTGATGTTATAGACAATAATAATAATTTTTTATTGTTTCCGTTTGTTTATTTGGTTGGTTTCTCTGTATCCCACATGAGAGTGAAATCATGTTTGTCTTTTTCCTTCTGACTTATCTAAGCGTAATTTTCTTTAGGTTCATCTGTGTTGTACATGGCTGATTTAATTTTTTTAAACAACTGTGTAGTATTCCATACCACATGCTTGTCTCTCAGTGG
The DNA here is from genome assembly GCA_004363575.1 of Solenodon paradoxus. Taxonomy (NCBI): domain Eukaryota; kingdom Metazoa; phylum Chordata; class Mammalia; order Eulipotyphla; family Solenodontidae; genus Solenodon; species Solenodon paradoxus. Next base: position 233,894 of record RJWH01001992.1, on the reverse strand, counting down.
ACACTAAGGTTGTTTTCACTTTTGGGGCTATTGTAAATAATGATGCGGTGAACATGGGGGACCGTATATCTCTTTCAGTTAATTTTTTTTTTTTTTTCAGGTAAATGCCCACAAGTATATTTGCAATTTTTTGAGGAATCGCCATATTGCTTTCCATAGTGGTTTTCAGTTTACACTCTCATCAACAGTGTCTGAGGGTTACATTTTTCCACATCTTCATTTGTTTCCAGTCTTTTGGATAATAGCCATTCTCACAGATGTGAAGTGGTATCTAATTGTTGTTTTGATTTGCATTTCCTTGACAATAAGAGATGTAGAACTTCTTTTCATGGGCCCGTTGGCCCTCTTTGTGTCTCCTTTAGAGAAGTCTCTATTCAGATCTTCTGCCCATTTTTGATTGGATTTTTATTTTCCTGTTGTTGAGTTTAATGAGTTCTTTTGTAGTTTGGATATTGACCCCAATGAGCAAATATCTTCTCCCATTTAGTAGGATATGTTTTTGTTTTGATGATAGTTTCTTTTGCTATGCAGAAACTTTTTAGTTTCATGTAGTACCATTTTATTTTGGATTTTAGTTCCCTTGACATTGGCGTTGAGTTGCCAAAGACATCTATTAGCCAGTGTCAAGCCTATGTTTTCTTTTATATATTTTATAGTTTCAGATCTTACATACAAATCTTTGATCTATTTAGAATTAATTTTTGTGTGTGGGGTTAGATAGTGATCTATTTTTAACTTTTTCCATGTGAATTTTCAGTTTTTCCAACACCATTTACTGAAGAAGTTATCCTTACCCCATTGTATGCTCTTGGCTCCTTTGTCATGAATTAATTGTCCATATTTATGTGGGTTTATTTCTGGACTCCTAAGTTTTGTTCCACTGATATGTTTTTATTCCAGTGCGATGCTTATTTGATTGCTTTTTCTTTGTAGTATAGTTTCAAGTCAGATAGTGTGACATACCCATTTTTGTTCCTTTATCTCAGCATTGTTTTTGCTATTTGGGGTTTTTTGTAGCTCCAAATATATTTCATGATCGTTTGGTTATAATTCTGTGAAGAGTTTCTTTGGGATTTTGATGGGGATTACATTAAATATATTGCCTTAGGTAATATGGTCATTTTAATTATGTGAATTCTTCTCATCATGAGCATGTAATATATTTTTATTTCTTTGTGTCTTCTATTTTTTCTAGCAGTGTCTTATTGTTTTCAGAATATAGGTCTTCTTTGGTTGTCTATTCTAAGGTATTTCATTCTTTTTGATGCAATTGTAAACGATATATTTTTCCTGAGTTTTCTTTCTGCCAGTTTATTGTTTGCATATAGAAGTGCAACAGACTTTTGTTTATTAATATTTCATTCTTATGCTTTACTGTATTTATTATTTCCAGCAGCTTTTTTGCTGTAATCTTTGAGGTTCCCTCTATATATTGTCATATTATCTGCAAATAGTGGTAATTTCACTTGTTCCTTTCCAACATGGATACCTTTTATGTCCTTTTCCTATCTAATTGCACTGTCCAGGGCTTCCAACACTATATTAAATAATAGTGAAAAAAGTACACATTCTTACCTTGTTCCTGATCTTAGAGGAAAAGTTAAAGATTTCCCCTCTGAGTATGATGTGGGCTGTGGGCTTGTCATAAATTGCATTGCAATTTGACTTTGGTTGTCTGGTTTTATTTGTTGCCTTGTTTGAATTTTTATAAGTATCTTTCAGCATTTCTTGTAAGGGAAGTCTAGTAGCAGCAAAGTTCTTTAGCTTTTGTTTGTTAGGGAAGACCTGTATTTCTCCCTCATATCTGAAAAGGAGTTCTGCAGGATATACTAATCTTCACAGGTAGTTTTTATCTTGGGGTATTTTTAATATCTCTACACTCTCTCTTGACCTGAAGAGTTTCTGCTGAGAAGTCTGGGGATATCTTTATGTGTTACTTGCTTTTTTATCTCTGGTCACCTTTAATATAATTTCTTTGTCTTGGACTTTTGATAGTTTCACAATCATACTTCTTGGTATAAGTCTCTGCATTTAGATAAACAGGAGTTTTGCTGGCTTCGTTAACTTGTGTATTCAGTTCCTTCCAAGGGTTTACGAAGTTTTCAGCTATTATTTCTTTTAATAAGTTTTCTGTTCCCTTCTCTCTCTTCATCTTCTGGAATGTCCATTATAGTTATGTTACCTTCCCTAATGGTATCAAATAGCTCTCAGTGTGTTCACTTTTTTTAGATGTTTAATTTTTCTTTCTTCTACCACCTCATTCACTTCCTCATTTCTACCCTTCAGGTCACTAATCCATTCCTCCATTTAGTCAATTTTTCTTCTATTAGTAATCTTGGTCTTGTTTATTGTGTTCTTACCATACTAACTGCTAGTTTCGTATTCAAAGCTTAAACTTCTCCCTCCTGCTTATTGCTTTTGAGTATGTTGACTTGTTTTGTTAACTTGTCTTGTTTTGGCACATACTCTTGTAATTCTTAGGTTGTTTTTCTGAGTTTTCTTTTATATGAGTTTCTTTATGATTGTTACTTTGAATTCTTTATCCACTAAATGGGTACAATCTTCTATGTCTTCAAATTTGGTATCTGGAAAAATGTCTCACTTTGATGTCATAATGCCTTGTGATCTCAGATCTTGTGTTTTCTTTGTTCCTATGGGCTCCCTAGGAACTGTAGTGTATCTTTTGTTTATCAGTAGGTAGTGCCATGACTTCATTTTATGTTTTTTGACCCTTGCAGGCTTCTGTAGTAAGGATCAATTCCTGACTGAGCCAGATGGAATATAGTTCCTGGGTCAGAGAGAGATACACTTGGAGAGGGAGTACCCTGAGCGGGGGCCATAGTCGTGTTGTAGGCTGCAGGGGCCGGGCTTGTTTGGGAGATAGCATTGTTAACCATCTTCTTCGGGATCTGAGTCTAGGCAGACTGTCTGTTGTGTTTGTGTGCTTCACTACCTGGGCTTAGATTAGGAGGGGTAAAAGAGAGGGAGTTCAGTCCTCCCTGTTGTTGCCAACATCCCAATCAATCGGAAGATGAGGGTCCTGAACTCATGTGTATGCTACCATACAGTCTTTGTTCTCCGCTCCACAGGGCTGTAGGTTAGTTTAGCCCCCCACCCCGCTGTCTTTATACCACTGATGGGTGGTACAAAAGCTGCTATTGCAACTACCTCATCTGCTGCAGTCACTGCAACTCCCTTTCCATCCTCCTTCAGTCAGAGAGATGGGTGTAATACCTGGGCCCATCTTTCCAATGCAGTTTCTTTGGTGCTGGGGTGCTTCTGTCTCTCATCATCGTGCTGTGGGCCTCCCTACCAGCATCACTTCAGTGGAGAACTGTTAGTTGGTAGAGAATGTCCTCATTCACCATGGTAGATAGACAGATTCTTTCTCATCCTTTTGATAATAGTCATCTTAACTGGTATGAGGTAATATTACAGTCTGACTTTGATTTACATTTCACTAATGATTGGTAATGTTGAACATTTTCCTTATGTTTGTATGTCCTCTTTGGAAAAATGTCTATTTTCAGGTCTTTTGCCCATTTATTTATTTATTTATTTTTGCTATTGAGTAGTATGAGATTTTATATATTAATACCTATCAGATATGTAGTATATGCTATGTTTTGAATATTTTGTCCTTTCCAAAATTCTTGTATTGAAAGTCTGATTCCCCATGTGATGGTATTAGGTGTGGCCTTTCGAAGGCGAATAGGTCATGAGGGCAGAGCTTTCATAAATGAGAGTAATGTCTGCTCTTTTCTTTCTTATTTTGAGTCCTCTTTTTTTATTAAGTAGTCTAGCTAAAAATTTGTCAGTTTTGTTTATCTTTTCAAAAACTCAGGTCTTAATTTCATTGCTTTTTAATTTTTTCTACTTTCTTTCATTTATTACTGCACCGATATATTTTTTCTTCTTTCTACTAACTTTGGGTTTAGTTATTTTTCCTGATTATTTTAGGTATAAAGTTAGACTATTGGAGATTTTTTTTTCTTAATGTAGGTATTTATTACTATAGTATCCCTGTTAGAACTGCTTTGAAACTTATGGGATCATAGGTTTTGGTATATTGTATTGCCATTTTTGTTTGTTTTAAGATATTTTTTACTTACATTTTGATATTGTTTTACTTCTTCATATTACTTTAAAGAGATTACCATCATTTAAACAGAAAATTCTAAAGTTCTTAGTCTGGTAGCTAAGAACATTCCTAAGCTTGGGACCAAATGACCATCTAACAGTGTTAACTTTTCACACACACTGCATTCCAGACAAATAGGCTTATATATTAACCTTAAACTTTTCTTTTTCATGACTTTTCTCAGACTGTTTCCATGAGTTCCTTTAGGTACATGTCTAGATCCAGTCCCTCACATGCTTCAAATTCTACCTCTTCATTTCAGTACTGATCCTCTCAATCTCTGCACTTTTCTTAAATGATTATGGTGAATGTTTCCCTTTGTTAGCAATTTAAAAATCTGTGTTTTAACTCCCCTCTGGAGAACAAGGACACTTATTGGATATAGGTTCCTTGTTACACTCAATAGTTTATCCTAAAGCTTATTCATACATTGAGCAAATATGTTCAAGAAATAGTTGTTAGATGAGCACATGAATGTTTCTGTAAGGATTATCAAAAGAACTTCGTCAATGTTAATATTTGTGGAAGTCTTCTATGTCAAATATTAAGTGCATTATATGCAATAACTCATTTAATTCTCATAACTTTCATGAGATGGTTTAACCTAAAAACGCCCAGATTACAGAGATGGAAACTGAGACACAAAGTCATTAGGTAATTTCCTCAGGATCTTGCAGTCTTTAAGTAACAAGGCTGAGCTTTTAGGTTAAACTGTCAGTCTAGAACCTTTGATCTTCACTACAGTCTATTCCAACTTACCAGAGAAAGGCACCAAGAAATCAGGTATGTTCTTATTTAGAAATACTTCTATCTGAAGCTCTCTGAGCAAGTGATTGCCTCTTTTGAAAATAGATTTACCTTCAATGGGGCAAAGGGAAGATAAAGAGCAAAGGAATCATGATCAAGAGCTAAGATCAGGCCAAGGGAATGGCATGAGACTTTGCAATTGAAATCTGTACTGTTTAAAGCTCTAACACATTGTTGTTATCAAAGAATTGTTCTCTACAACTGCCTCCCCCCATCAAATACCATAAGAAAGATTGTAAAGTGTTTGCTTTATAAGAATATATGTGAATTGCGTTTAGTTCTTACTAAGCGGAGGACTTTGCCAGCATGCTCATTGCAAAATAGTCTAAAAGCAGACTGAAAACAATGACATCTCTGCTACCCATGAAAATTGTTTGCTGGTCTTTTGCTTCATGTTCCCAAACTGTTCCTGAAAAGTTATACTACTTTATACATCTCCAGCAAGGGTCTTCAATAGGTAAAAGAGGAAATATGTTAAAAGAGACTATTTGCAATAGTGAACTTTTTGAATATTATATTCAATAAATAATAGGAGTAAAAAAAGCAATGATACATTAGTGGTGTAAAGGGATGAAAAGGGAGAGGTTCCATGAGAGGTGGTTGAGCATACTTGAAAGAATGTGTTAGAACTCTGGCGAGATATCACTTCAGGTCTTGCTCTGACATGAGATCTAAGTAAGTCACCAAGATCTTTGAGTCTGTCTTCTTATCACTGAAAAAGGGAGGAGTGCTTACTCTCTTTATTTTGGGTTTGTTTTCTTCCAAAACAGATTTACAAAGATGAAACATGAGTGAGTCTTTTCCAGCTCTAAAATCCTTAAATTTTATAACTATACCTGTATGTTCAGAGGAAATTGAAGCCAGTCATGTGCTTATCCTGGTTATGACTTGAAAGGGTCAGTCTTCCTGTTCTGACTGCTCTGGGTTACTAAATCTTTCTTCATTTCAGTAAATGCTAAGGCTAAATGTCTCAGTCCACCAGAGAGTCTCTTAATGCCCATAGAAAACCTTTCACAAAATTCAAAGTGAATTGGAGACGGAATGTTAAAAGTACAAGATTCCTGACTGCATATATGTACACACACGCACACACACACACTTTTAGATAATATAACAAATTATGTCTCTACAATAGCATTAAGATAGTCATGTGACTCCCACCCACACTTGAGATGTTGGTGGTAACTACTTTTTGGTGCAGTGATTTAACACATGTGAGCAAGGGAGGTCGGGCTTTGATTCAAAAACTGCCCCCAATCAGGCTTTGTTGATGTAGATGGTAAATGGCAGCCAATCAGCCAGCCCCTGCAGGCAAGTAGTCAGTTAGTGGCCAGCTTAACATCAAAGATCTTTGTCATTAGAAGTTTCCCTGACTTCACTAAGTGAGAATTTTGGCCACTGAGAAATGATTGGTGGAGAATAAATACCACATTCAATCATTTCCTCCTTTTCTCTACAGCAGACAAGCTGAAGAGGGTCCAGGAACACAAGAATTGAAAGCACTAATAGACACAGTCCAGAAGCAGCTGAAAGACCATCCATGCAAAGAGAGCATTCGGGAAGCATTTCAAATTCATGACAAGGAAGCTTCAGGATTTGTGGACAAGGAGACGTTCTTTAAAATCTGTAACTCTCTTAATGTCCCAATTGATGATTCCTTGATTAAGGAGGTCAGTATGGGTTACTCTTCTCAGTTGCTTGCAAAGGCTGAGCACCATTCAATCTCTCCCAAAGGCAATTACATGTGTATTTCATTTTAACTGGGGAAGGTTTAGAATGTTCAAATTAGATCTCCTATTCAGTCCTGACCATGGTATTTCCCCCATGATTATGGTGTTGGCATTCTCTTCTAATTGCTTTTGCAGGGTATCTCTTTAAGTGGGCATGGGGCTATGCAACACAGTAACTGGTAAGCCTTTTTAGGACTGAAAGGAAGGACAGCAGAAGTGATCTGCAGGGGTAACTTCCTAAGGGGGGAGTCTCAAAGGCAACTGGATTAAGCGGAATGGTGGGGAGCCTTTGAAAACCCATCACAGCCAATACCTACATGAGCACATAGTAGAGCTAGCATGGAGGTGGGTATGACCACTGCCCAGAGGCGTGGCATCTGTCAGTAGTGCTCGAATGGCCAGCTTCAAAAGGAAGAACAACACGGACCTTCTCCTAGAATTTTCCCGAGTGAGTGAGAGGACATTTTATGCCCTTTTTTCCCCCACTAGCCATGGGTCCGCTAGAAGTCAGAACATTTCTTCTGTAGTTATCAAGGGCTGTGATTTTATTATTATTATAGAGACATTCTCACTGATTAAGAACATTGAGGTTTTTAAAATATTCTTAAGATATTTTAACAAAAAAGGTAATATGTACACACACATGTTCAGAAGTTAAGTATTTAGGGAAGGTGTTTGTTTAGGGCTGGAATGATAAGTTTGGAGATACGGATTTTTCATAGACAGGAACATTAGTACAGAGTGGAAGAGGGCAGATAGAAGGGTATTTGTTCACTTGTTCACCCATTTAGCTTCCTACATATCAGGTTAACAGCATGCTCAGCTTTTGAATTTAAGTTCTTTGTGCCATCTGTGACCTGACACGGAAGAAAAGAATTGTAGTCACTGAGAAGTGGGCCAGGGAAGGTGTGGGATGTACTTGTTACAAAGGTAACCACAGCAGATCAGTCTATTCCTACTCACAGCTGACTTTCAGCAGTTAGCGATATGGTCTGAGCAGTGACATAACTAGATGCTTCTATTAGTGTGGTGACAGCATCTAGTTATTTTAAAGAGTCTTGCTCTGCACAGACTGGGTGGACAAAGACTTGTATTTGAATATAAAAACAAAAGTATTTTAGAAATTACAGTGCCTCTATGATGCCCTTATTTCTGAAATCTCGGACAGGTTGTTTATTCTGCATGAGCTTTGATTTCATTAAGTATAAGATGAGAATAATAGAGGACCTACCTACCTGGTTCATAGAATCATTTCACAATCAACTGAAGATACAAACTCTGGACTGTTTTATAAAGATTGGGGATCTTTGTTAATATGTATACTCTTCAGACAAGCTGAAGGCAGCCCTGCACATGTCTCACCTGCTCTCTTTGCTCTCTTCTGCAGTTACTCAGGATGTGCTCTCACAGAGAAGACAAGATTGCCTACTATGACTTTGTCCGTGCTTTCCCAAACTAATCTGGTTGACGCACTACAGTTTTTTGAGGTAGAACTTATACTTTGAAATCTACTTTGTATTCTTTGTAGAGCCATAGACAGGTATACAGAGCTTGCAAAATTCTGTTTTATTTATTTTCGGTTCTTATATTTTGCTACTACTGAAATCTAAATTAAATTGGATCTTGTAGAAGCTAAGATTGGCGCCTTATTTAAGGAGGTAGGTTTGTTTTGTGTGTCAACTTCACTGGGCCATAGCGTGTCTAGGTTTTTGGTCAAACATTATTCTGGTTTGTGTGTTTGAGCGTTCTGTTTGTGTTTGTGTCGTGGGTGTTCTGGTTGAGATTAACACCTGAGTTGGTAGACTGAGTAAAGCAGGTTGTCTTCAATGTGGGTGGGCCTCATTCAAGCCATTAGAACAAAAAGCTGACCCTTCCCTGTTAAGAATTCCTCCTGCCTCCCTTCAAAATCTATATGCTCTATCATCAGGACTCAAAATCATCCACTATAAAGGTTGGTGCTATCTCTTTCACAAGCACCTTTTTATTTTATTTTTTAAAAATATTTTATTAAAGTAAAATTGTTTTAAAACAGTAAGCTTTCAGTGTGCAGATACACTCTTCATTAAAAGCATATCACACCACGCCTACCACTAAATGTCTAACAATCCTCCCCCACTGTCCATTGGACCCCTGCTACCCTTGCTACCAGTCCCCATTCCCTTCCACTCGGGTAACCTCAATTCTGTTGTCAGAGTCCAAGACTTAGGTTGTGTTTTGTTTTGTCTGTCTGTTTGCTTTATATTACATGTGAGTGAAATCATCTGGTATTCATCTTTCTCATTCTATTTCACTTAGCATAATCCCCTCTAGTTCCATCCATGTTGTCAGAAATGGAAAGATTTCATCTTTCTTTCTTTATAGTTAAGGAGCATTCCATTGCGATATGTACCACATCTTCATTATCAATCACCTGGCAATGGGTACTTAGGTATTTTCCATATCTTGGCTGTAGTAATTTAGTGCTGCAGTGAACATAGGCATACATGTGTCTCTTTGAATTTATTTGTTCACAGTCTGCAGATAGATGCCTAGGAGTGGATCATATGATAGTTACGTTTTTTATTTATTCCTTCGGAAAGGTAACAGGCAGGAATGAAGGCGAGCAGGCAAGCAGGAAGGAAGAGGAAACATTTTATTTTTATTTAGTTGTTCATCTTGTTTGTCATCTCTTCATAGCCCCAGGTTGTGAACCCAAGCCCTTGGGATGTATATGGACTGCACTCAGCCAAAAGTGGTAGATCTAACCACTGCTCCACCAGGGTGTGCCCTATTTTTAACTTTTTGAAGAACCTCTTACTATTTTCATAAGTTGCTGCACCAATTTATATTCCCACTAACAGTGTATAAGGGTTCCCTTTTCTCTACACTCTTACATCAGTTGTTTCCATTCTTTTCTATACAGGCTGTTCTCACAGGTATGAGGTGTTTTCTCATTGTGATTTTGACTTGCATTTCCATACTATTATTAGGGATGATGAGCATTTTTTTCATGTGCCTATTGGCCATCTGTATGTCTTCTTTGGAGAAGTGTCTGTTCAGATCTTCTCAGTTTTTGATTTGGTTGTTTGTTGTCTTTTTTGTTGTTGACTTGTATGAGCTTTTTATATATCTTGGATATCAACCCCTTGTTGGATGTATGATGTGTAAATATCCTCTCCATCAGGTTGGTTGTCTTTTCATTTTGATAGTTTCTTTTGATGTGCAGAAATATCTGAGTTTGCTGTATTCCTATTTAATTTTATGTTTGTTTCCCTTGTTACTGGAGTTGAATACCCAAAGATATCTCTTAAGGGTCGTATCATGGAACCTAAGTATTTTATGGTTTCCATTCTTCCATCCAGGTGTTGAATTCATTTTTAATTGATTTTGTATATGGTGAGAGTGATATGGTGCTAGAAAGTGGTCTAGTTTTGTTCTCTTGCATTTGGTTATTTCAGTTTTCCCAAAACAATTTGTTGAAAAGACTTTCCTTTCTCCATTATATGCTCTTGACTCCTTTGCTGTAAATTAATTGATCATACATGTGTGACTTTATTTCTGTGATCTCAGTTCTATTCTGATCTGTATCTGTCTCTATTCGAGTACCATACCATTTTGATTACTATCACTTTGTAGTATAATTTGAAATTCAGGAGTGTGAGACTTTCATTTATCTACCTTTTTGTAATGATTTCTTTGGTTTTTCTGGTTCTTTGTCATTCCATACAAATTTTAGAATATTTCAGTTTCCTTAAAAACTGGAATTTTGAAAGCAATTGTACTAAATTTGTATATGGGTTTAGGTAAGATGACCATTTTAACAATGTTAAATTTTCCCACCTATTACCATAGAAAATCCTTCCATCTCTTTGTGTCTTCTATTTCTTTTAACAATGTCTTATAGATTTTATTGCAGAGGTATTTCACCTCTTTTAAGTTTATTTCAAGATACTGAATTCTTATTGCTATAGTAATAAAGAAAAAAATAATATCTTTTTCTTCCAGTTCATTATTTGTATATAAAAACAACAAATAAAAAACCAACAAATTTTATGTATTAATTTTGTAGCCTACCAGTTTACTGTAATCATTACAATTAATCAAATTAATTCAAATAGTTATTTTGTGGAGTCTTTGGGTTTTCTCTGTATACTATATTATTATTATATCATCTACAAATAATAACTTTACTTCCCTTCCAGTTTGGATTCCATCTCTTTTTCTTGTCTAACTACTCTAAGACTTCCAATACTGTGTTGAATAATAGTGGTGCCTTGTTCCTCAAATTAGAGGAAAACATTCAGTTTTTCACCACTGAGTGTATTACCTATAGGTTTATTGTATATAGCCTTTATTATGTTGAGACACATTCCTTTTATCTCCCCATTTTATTGAGAATATTAGAAATGAGTGCTGAATCTTGTCAAATGATGTCTGTTCTTTATTGATATGATCTTGTGACTTGTGACATTTATCTTTCCTTTTATTAATGTGAATAAATTATATGAATTGATTTGTAGATGTTTAACCATCCCTCCATCTCCAAAATAAGTCCCACTTGGTCATGAGGTATGATCCTTTTAATGTTTTGTTGAATTTGGCTTGCTATTGTTGAGAATTTTGACATCGATATTCACAGTGATATTGTCTGTAGTTACTGCTTTTAATATCAGAGTAACACAGGTCTCATAAAATGTGTCTGGAAACATTCCCTGATCTTCACATTTTTGTAAGTTTGAGAATAGGTAGTAAATTTTCTTTGATTGATAGTAAAACTCACTAGCAAAGTCATCTGATCCTGAGCTTTTGTGTTTGGAGAAACTTTTGATTATCTCTTCAGTTTCCTTGCTTGTGACACATCTTTTCAGGTTATCTATTTCATCCTGATTTTAGTCTTGGACAGTTAAATGAGTCTAAGAATTTGTCCATTTCTTCTAGATTATCCAGCATATTGGCATATAGCTCTTCACAATAGTCTATTATGATGATCTTGTATTTCTCAGGTATCTGTTGTAATTTCTTCTTTTTCATTTCTAATTCCAGTTATTAGAAATTTCCTTTTTTCTTAGTGTGTCAAATATATCTTCAGAGAACTAACCAGCTGTTGGTTTCATTTATTTTATTTCTATTAAATTCTCCCTGCACTAATTTTTATTATTCCAATCTTATATCGACTTTTGAGTTCATTTATTCTTTTGCTAGTTCATTTAGCTATAAAGTTAGATTGAGATTTTCCTGGTTTCTTGATATAGGCTTGTATTGCTATAAACTTCCCTCTTGTTACTGCTTTTGGTGCACTCTAAAAGTTTGTTTCATTTTTTTGTCTCCAAGAATTTAAAAAATTTCTTTATTGATTTATTCATTTACTTAATATTCAGAAGCATGATGTATTTAGAATCTATATAATCTTTCCAGCTCTCTTTTTGTCATTGATTTTAGTTTTATAGTATTGTGACTGAAGCAGATGCTTGATATTTCAAACTTCTAAACTTACTGACACTTGTGTTGTGTCCCAACATATAGTCCATACTTGAGAATGTTCCATGTGCATTTGAAAAGATTGTAAATTCTGCTGTTTTGGGGAGGAGTGTTCTGTAAAGTTATTAAACCATCTGGTCTAATTTATTGTTCAAGTACTTTGTTTCTTTGTTCATTTTCTGCCTAGTTGATCTTTCCATTGTAAGTGGGTGTTGAAGTCTCCTATTATTAGGCTCCATCATTTAGTGCATATTTATGAATAAGTATTGTCTTCTTGTGGAACTTCACCCTTAATCATTACATAATGTCCACCTTGTCTTGTTACATGTTTTAGTTGGAAGTCTATTTTATCTGGTATAAGTATGGTTGTCCCTTTATTTACGTTATTTGATCGTAGGGCTGTATTTCAACCTCTAACTTTGAGTCTATGTACCTTTGGATTTTATATGGGTTTATTATATGCAGCAGAATACTGGGTTTTCTTTTGTTAATAATTTTTATTATTTCTTTACATTGCTAGTCATTTTAGGATATTGAAATCACACCTTAGTGATTTCTTTGCGTTTTTCATAGCACACCCAGGACCAGAGTTCTAGTGCCCTTTACCGCCACCTTGTTCCCTCTTTCCTTCCCTCCCCCATCCCATCACTCTGGTTGCCATAGTCTTGTGTCCACTGAGTTTTCTTGAAAGTCTGTTAATTTGTTTTGTTCCACATATGAGTGAAACCATCCTGTACTTCTCTTTTTCTTTCTGGCTTATTTCACTTAGAATGATCTCCAGCTCCATCTAGTTATTGCAAAGGACATGATTTCATCTTTTTTACAACTGCATATAATTCCATTGAGCAGCTCCACAGCTGCTTTATCCAGTCCTCTATTGACAGACATTTAGGATTTTTTCATGTCTTGGCTACTGTGAATTATGCTGTTACAAATAGAAGGGTATGTATTTTTTTCTGATTAGTATTTTTGTATCCTCTGAATATATGCCTAGAAGTGGGATTGCTGGATTGAATGATAGAACCACCTTTTTTTTTTTAAGGAATTTCCATGTTTTCCCAAAAGGTTGCAATTTACATTCCCACTGATAGTAGGGTTCTTTTTTCTCCACTCCCTCTCAAACACTTGTCAATATCTCATTATTGTTCTTATTTGCATTTTACAGATGATGAATGCTATAGCATTTTTTTCATGTGTCTGTAGATCATGTGTGTCTTGTTTAGATAAGTGTCAATTCTTCTGTCCATTTTTGAGTGGGTCATTTACTTTTTTTGTTACTGAGGTGTATGAGTTATTTGTATATTTTGAAGATTCAGCTTTTCCCTGGTGTATATTGTGTGAATATCTTCTCCCATTCTGAGTTGCCTTTTTGTTTTACTAGTGGTTTCTCTTGCTATACTGGAACTATTTAGTTTGATATAGTCCCATTAGTTTAGTTTTAATTTAGTTTCTTTTTCTGTAGGTGTCACTTCCCCAAAACTATCTTTGAGGTTGATGTTATGAAATTTTTTTTTACATTTTACTCTATGTATGATTATGTCTTACATCAAGTTCTTTGATCCATTTTGAATTTTTGAGTATGGTGCTAATGAATGATTAAGTTTCATTGTTTTGCAGGTATCTATCCAATTTTACCAGCACCATTTGTTGAATAGACTTTCTTCCTCTAAGTTCTTGGCTCCTTTGTCATAGATTAGCTGCCTACATAGCTGTGGCTTCAAGTCTGAACTCTCAATTTGATTCCAGACCAGTGATCTGGTCTATGTGTCTGTTTTTGTTCCAGTACCATACTGCTTTTTATGATGATCACTCGGTAGTAAAGTATGAAGTCAGGAGGCGTAATTCGTTCAGTTTTCTGTTCTGAGGATAGCTTTATTTGAGGCCTTTTATGATTCCATACAAACTTTAATTTTGTGTGTCCAATTTCCTTTAAAAATACCCCTGGAATTTTGGTGGGAATTGCATTAAATTTTCATATTACTTTGGGTTGGATGGCTATTTTAACTTTGGTAATTGTACCAAGTCATGAGCACAGTATACTCTCCCATCTCTTTGTGTCTTTATTTTCTTTGTTAAAGTCATATTGTTTCCATTATAGAGGTCTTTCACCACTTCCATTAAGTTTATTCCCAATAGTTAATCTTTTTTTTTGCTGTTAAATGAGATTTCTTAAGTTTTTCTCTTATTCATTGTTTGAATATAGGAATGCCAGTGATTTCTGTCTATTGATGTTATATCTGCCACTTTGCTGTATTAATTTATTGTTTCTAGAAATTTTTTGGTGGAGTCTTTATAAAGATTTTTCTAGGTATGTCAGCTGTGAATAATGAGTTTCATTTCATATTTGAATTATTTTAATGTCCTTTTCTTGCCTTATTGCTCTGGTTATGACTTTCAGAAGTATATTGAATAGTAATAACAAGAGTGGGCATCCTTGTCTTTTTTCAGATTTTGGGGGAAAAGCTTTTAATTTTTCACCATTTCACCATGTTTTTGACCATTGATTTGTCATATATTGCTTTTATTATATTGATGAATGTGCCTTCTAGTTCTACTTTGGCTGTGGTATTTTTTTTAAATCATGATGAGTGTTAAATCTTGTCAAATAAATGCTTTTTTCTGCATCTATTGAGAAAATCATGATTTAAAAATTTTCTTTTTTGATGTGATGTTACATTGATTTGCATATGTTGAATCACCCTTACATCCCCTGGACACTTTTTTTAAGTGTGCTTTTGAATTGCTTGCTAAGATTTTGTTAAGGAATTCTACATCTATATTCATCATTGATACTGGTTTGTAATTTTCTTTTTTGGTGCTGTCTTTGTCTAATTTTTGAATGAGTAATGTTAACCTTATAGAATACATTGAGAGTTCCCTTGATTCAATTTTGTAGAAAAGTTTAAGGAATTAGTTCTTTGAATATGCTGTAGAATTTGCTAGTGGAGACATCTGTATCCAAGATCTTGTGTTGTTGCTTTTTTTTTTTTTTTTTTTTTTTTTTTTTTTTTTTTTTTTTTTTTTTTTTTTTTTTTTTTTTTTTTTTTTTTTTTTTTTTTTTTTTTTTTTTTTTGGTAGGGGAGGCAATTTGGTTACTACTTCAGTTTATGTGCTTGTGATTGGTCTATTCAAAACTGGTTCAGTTTTGGGATACCAGTTGTATATACCAGAAATATGTTCATTTCTTTATGATTTAAAGTGCTTTTAGTAGTCTCTTGTGATCGTTGGCTTTCTGTGATATCTGTTGTAAGCATACCTCTTTCATTTCTGATTCTTATTATTAGCATTTTATTTTATCAAAGAACCACTTCTTGGTTTTATTGATCTTTTTATGATCTTTTTGTTTTCAATTTTATTCATTTCTGCTCTAATTTTTATTATTCCTTCTACTGATTTTTAGTTTTGATTTTTCTCTTCCTAGGTCCTTCAAGTGTGTGGTTAGATATTTGAGTTTGATGTGTGCTTGTATGAAAGTATAAATTTTCCTCTTAGAACTTCTTTTGCTCTATTTCACATGTTCTGGTAACTCATCTCTTCATTTTGGTTTGTTTCTAAATAATTCTTAATTTAATCTTTAATTTCTTCATTTCCAGCAATTGTTCAGAAGAAGCATGTCGACTAATCTCTACATCTTAGGGTTCTTCCAGTTTTATCTGTCTCATTCCAAGTACCACATTCTTGTGGTTAAAGAAGATGCTTCCTATAATTTCAGTCTTACTAAATTTACTCTAAATTTGCTCTGTCTTTGAGAATGTTCCGTGTACATTTGAGAAGAATGTATAATCTTTTTTGTTGGAGTATAACACTAATTTTTCTTTATCACTGCATTTTACTAATTTTGCTATGATGTATCTTGGAGTAGGTCTTTACATTTAGAAATTTGGGTGTTCTCTCAGCTTCTTGGACCTTCATAGTTACTTTCTGTGACAGCTGGTAAGTTTTCTGTTACTTCTTTAAATGAATTTAAAAAATTTCTGCTCCTTTCCATCTCTCCTCTCCTTCCAGGATCCCTATTAGCCTTATGTTTGTTCTTCTCATGGTATCTGATATTTCTCACGGGGTTTCCTCATTTTTCCTCAGTCTGTTTCTCTCTCCTCTTCCTTGAGGGTCATCTCTGTATTCTTATCTTCTGTTTCTGAGATTCATATCTCAAACTTTGAGTCTGCTTATAAAACTTCCGTATTTGTCTTCAATTCATTGACTTCAAAAATCTAACATTTCTGTGAGAGTTTTCTTTATATCCTCAGTCTCCTTGGCAAAGTACTCCTTATTATCTGTCATTTCTTTTCTAAGGTCTTCCATTTGCCTTTGGATAGTTGATTGTGGCTCCTGCATCTCATTCAGCTTTTTTATAAGTATTATTTTGAATTGTTCATCTGTTAGGGTGTCCCAATCAGTGTCAATGGATTCCTTCGGAGGAACTCCTGGTGTCCTTCCCTTTTTGGGTGATTTGTTGTTTTCTTGGGTGTTATGAGGAAATTTCTATATCAAGATGGTTTTCTTCTCTGCCTTGTATTTAGACTGTGACTTTCTTTTTTTCCTTTTTGACTCCTCCCTAGGTGGTAGTTGCTGCACTGCATCTGTTGGTCCATGGCGGGGCTGTGTGCCACTGGAATTTGCTAGAGTAAGTGGTGGGGCAGTGAGTGCAGGGAGCTGTTCCTCTGTCACTTTGCTGCTGGAGCTGCAGGTGTTGGCGGTGGGACTGGGGGGTGAGTACAGGTTGTTGTTTTTTAATCCACCCAGTCTCTCTGTGTCTTACTGTTGCTGAGTTTAGACCATTGACGTTTAGGTTAAGTATTGAATAAGTATTGCCATTTTGTTGTTTTCTGGGTGTTTTTATAGACTATTATTGTACTTTTGACTTTTTTTTTCATTCTTTTGTGTTCTGAGCTTCCTTTTGTGTTAGATTTGTATTCCATTTTCATTTTCTTCTTTTATTTTTCTACAGAGTTTTGTGTTGAGGTTACCATGGAGTTTACATGTTTATATACATTTTATATGGAAAGAAGTTAATCTCAAGTTTATTGTAGCAGCCCACATTTTTATTCTTTCTACTCCCCATTTATAGGGGACTCTTGCTTCTAAGTGGGAGTTTGGTTCATTTTATAGAAATCCCTTTAATATTTCTTACAAGAGTGATCTAATTCTTAAGAATTTCTTTAACTTTTGTCTGTAAAACACTTTATCACACCTGCAATTCTTAGTAAATTAGCAAGGTAAAGATTTCTTGGCTGGAAATCTTTTTCACAACCACCCGACCAGCACATTCAATGTATTGTGCCATTCCCTGCTGACCTCCCTGCTGAGAAATCTGAAGAGTCTTATGGGGGGCGGGGGGGGGGGGTGCATCCCTTGTATGTGATTTGTTTTTCTCTAGCTGCTGTTAACATTTTTTAAAGTCTTTTGTCACTTCAATTATAATTTGATTGATGTCTCTGGTTTTATTTTGTTTGGAACTCTGAGCTTCCTGGTTCTGGATATCTTGTTTTCATCCCCATGCTAAGGAACTCCTTCAAAGAAAGTCGTTCTGTTCCTTTCTCTCTTTCTCTTTTGGAATCCCTATGATGAGAATGTGTATTCTTGATGTTATCCCATAAGTCTATTTTTGTTTTCATTCCTTTTCTTCCTGTTTACTGGTCTGTTTGCTCTTTCCACTGCCCTATCTTCTAGCTCAGTGATTCACCTGGATGCTTCTTCAAGTCTCCTGAGCTCCTGTTTTGTGTTCTTTGTATGACTTTTATTTTGAGCTTTCTCATGTTTTCTCTGATGTATTTCTCAGTTTGTTCATCCATTATTTTCTTAATTTCAGTGAGCATCTTTAAAACAATTAAAAAGAAAACTTCTTTAGGTAGTTAATTCTGTTAGGATTAGGATTTCACCTGTGGTTTTGTTTTGATCCATCAGTTCATCTCTTTGCTCTTTTTCTCTTAATTTTGTTTGGTACTTTATTTTCTATGGGATGAGCTAAATGGCTTTCTTCCCTTTTGAGCTGTAGGGTGTTTTGTTAGGATTTTAGGTGTATATGCCTAGGGTATGCCCATTATGCTGGGTTTTCTGTTTTTGTGTAGGTTGGAGGTCTACAACAGTCAGAATGACTAGGGCTCTAGATCCAGCATTGAGTGACAGCCCAGCCTTCATGGTGGGAGCCAGGGCAGCCAGATAAACAGAGGTTGCTGCTGAATAGTACCTAGGGCCCAAGCTTCCCTATGGATTGTGACTACAATTTTCAGCCACCCTCACTTCAAGGCTAATGCCATGATTAAGAGCTTTCCCTACAGATTCAGACTATAACTATTGCCTCAGCTGTGCTTTCAGTAGGTTCCACAAAATTTCCCCTTAGAAGCATAGGCAGAGGTGTTGGGGCAGTGGGCTCAGACTGCAGGCATGCCACAGTTTCAGCAGCACATGGTTGAAGCATTGGGTGTTACTGGGAACAGTGGCACTCAGCCACCATAAAGTGCCCACCTTAGGAGCATCTCTTTGGGTAGAAGCCTCAAGCAAAAGTTTCAAATATAGTTTGCTTCCTGCTTTCAGCAAGTTCTGGGGCTCAGAGATTTCCCAGTAGGTGGGAGCTCTAACTGCACGGATGTGTGGGGCCCTAGAGGCTTTGAACTTTGCTGCAAGCAGATAGGTACTTCTGCTCAGCCGACAGGAGGACAGTTATTTAGTGGGAACCTCTCCTGAGATCCTCCCTGAAAGAGCTGCAGTCGAGTCTCTTCTGGATAGTTCCACAAGAACAGCACTGCACAAAACTGCTGAGCTACTGAGATGGGAGGGTGGGGTGGAGTCTACAGGCTTAGGCTGCATGCTGCTACCCTATTAAGTTTTGCTCTGGTATTTCTAAGAATTAACCAGGAGAACTGTGTGATATCCACAAGTGCCACTGATGGTGGTGGGGCAGGGTTTCCCCTCCACTGACTGATTCCTTAATTGTCTTAAACAAAGTATCTAACAGTGCAGAAATGACATAGAAAAAAGAGAGCCTAGAGAAGACACACAGTAGCATCTCTGGTCACTTATTCCACATGCCGAAGTTTTTAGCTCAAAAAAAAAAATGAAAATCCTCTGCTTCAGTCTGTGCAAATTTCATCTATCAGTTTCCCAGGCTCTCTGTTCTGAGAACTCTGATCCCCAGAGTTCTATTGTTCTCCAAAAAAAACCAGGTTTTTCACACCAGAATTATGCATTCCCCTCTCAGCGGCAGTTCCCAGCTGCTACAGCACCTGTTAGGGAGTAAGGTCTTCAGTGCCTAGGAAGAGGCTTGGTATCACCTCCCAGCCTTGGGTTATAATACTAGAGTGTTGTTCATGGCAAGATAGCTTGGCTTCTCCTACCCCTTCTGGTATTTTCTATCACTCTTCCTTGCAGAGATACTGGTCCCCCAGTTTGCCATTACTTTTCAAAGGTCATTATTCATGTAAGGGTGCAGTTTTGCTATGCCTGTGAAGAGGTAGTGAGCTCAAGCTCTTGTTAGTCTTTCATCTTGGAATCACTCTGTCTCACGGTGCATATTTTTGCCAGTCCTTAGGACACGTTTCCACAGGAAAACTCTCAGTCCACCATCTTTGGATGCAGATGGCTCAATCTCCATTGACTGCCCGGCTCTTCAGTACCCTTCCTCTAGACTCTGAGGATGCAGGAGGTCCCACTGGTGTGATATCGCTCCGGTGGACTGTCGGACATTCACTTTTGAGAACTATCCCCATCTGATTAGTTAGGTTGCTCAGCCAATCCCTTTCCTTGAGACTAGTTTTAGGTAAGTATCAGACACTCAAACTCTTACGTTCTTCAAGCTCCTGGGGTTTTAAGAGTGCTGTACATTTACTTTAACAGACTGTTAAAGTTTGCAAACACTCTGACAGCTTCTTTCAAGAAACCTGCATTCTACAATAATTTCTCCCTCAGCCTTGTCTCCTGTGAGAGGGAACTTTGCCACAGCTTTGGGTTTCTCTTTGCTAAGTCTTTCGCCTATCTGCACCGGTCTTCTGCATATGGAGATGACTTGCCAATATCTATCTTCAGCCAAAATGAGCCAAAATGGAGACATTATGGAAAAGTCTTAAGCTCTTCTCATGTACCATTTGAAATATAAGTGTTCATAGCCCTTCTAACCTGAGTTCTGACATCTTATTGTATTCTCTTATGCTTTTTCTTTTTAATGGAGAGATGAGGATTAAAACGTAAGCCCCACTGTAATTGTTAGTACTGATTGAGAGACAATTTTGGCTTAAATAAGATTGGCATCATTCATACATTCCCTAAGTTTGCTGCCCACTCCTCACCTTGCACCCCCTTCCAGGTTTATCCAAGATGGAGAGATTGAGATCTACCAACACATCACAAAGTATAAAAGCTACCTCAGAGAAGACCAGAGACACAGGTCATTTCTGTGGTGTCCACACGCTCTCCTCACTGCTGCTCGCCAAGTATAGGAGTCATGAAAGTCTAAACAAATTACTTTTCCTCTGAAATCCTGAATAGCAGGGCAACTTTTAGATGTCATTTATGCTGCTTTACACTGCAGTCACAATTAGCTTGTACCTGGAGGCCCTGCTCAGGTGATCAAAGAGCCGAACATTTGCCTACTGCAGGTAATGCTGTGAGATGAATAAATGACCATCTGTTGGATGGGCCACCATGGAGCTGACACAGATTTTGCACCACCATTGAGTGTTTACAGCAGAGGCTACAACTAGTAGCAGTGACTGACCTAACTGAAGGAGTCAGCTGCTTTGGGGTGACTTCTGGAGTGTGGGCAGGTAAAATCTGCTGTGTGGGTGAAGACTGGCTCTGAGTTACCAACTGTTTAGGCTAGGCCTATACTTTGTACCATCAGGGGGTTTTGAAAATATCATTAGATGTATTAAATCCAAATCTATAGGCTTTGAGGGTATTTCATAGGTAGAGGCTTCTCTAAATGTTCCAGAGAATCAAGGGTCATTTGGATCTCTTCTGAATATCCTGGTGGTACATGCATATGAGGGTGTTCATTTAGAAAAAGATTAATTTATGTGTTTTATTTGTACCACTCAGCATTCATTATTCTTAAATATTACCACTACTCCCACAAAAGCAAACAAACCCCTAAAACTAGAGACTGAAGATGTGCAAACAGAAATGTTACAGGCTTGGGGTCACCTACTTTCTCATGCAGAGCAGGACTGAACCTCAACATTACCAGAGTTTGTCTTCCAGTAACACCACCACTCACCTTCACCTCGAGTAAACATTTCCTACTTAATCCTCACTCCCTGTGATTGCTCTTGGCTTAACTGCCACCTGGAACTGTACTCATCTCATCTGTCTCTGAAGATGATTCTGGAAAACACAGCAAATGGCTGTGAGCAAGGAGCAGGCCATCTGAGCAATACCAGCAAGCCCCACTGCCTACTGTTGTACTAATACATGGATATCTTCTGTTTAGCACCAACACTGGTATTTGGCACCTTTTACAAACTGTACGCTATCTTCACCAAGCCAAGGGAATCTATAACATAGAAGGTACCAAGCCCTAATGCGCTTCCTTCCAGAGCTTCCTACCCATTGCCCCTGTGTCAAAATTCCTTTCTAATTTTATGTTGTTATAGATTCCAGTAAAAATAGTACTACTACCTAGCAGTCAATATAACTTTATCCTTATTCCAACTCCCTAATTCATATGACAATATGTTAAAAGATGACTAATATAATGAAAAAAAAAAAAAAAGAAAATTCATTTGCATCAATTCTGGCCTCATTTCTCAAGTAATAGCAAATGTAACACTTTCAGAAGACTCTGACTCCAGTGACTTTGTGCTCCCACAAGTCCTTAGATGAGTGTTCAGCAAACTGAAATTATCTTGTCTACTGACTGAAGACTCCACTTACCTTCTCCCTGCCAGATGTGTCCACAGCAGCCTGCATTATGAGAGGGCTTGGCTCCAGAAGAAACTAGTTCTCAGAAATGCTTCATGGCTTCCTCAAGTTCCTATACACATTTGATATATATAAAGGTGTGTAAAATACTAAAAACTTGGAGATACTAAGAAGAGTGGGAAGTTAAGGCATGTCTACTAATCTCTTTACTTTTATAAAAATTTTAATAATCACAACTTAAAAAAAAAAGCATGTGTAAGCATTCAGATTAACAAGGAATTATACTAGAGGCAATTAGACTGAAAATTCTAAGCCATTTATTCAGTTATTTCAAAAATATTTGATCATTTGTTTCAAAATGTACATTAAAAAAATCCATACAAAACTGTAGTTTGTTTTAAAACCAGACAGAAAAGTGGAAGAGGATTTTGAAAAAAGTTCACTGAAAGTAAAAAGACAACTCTCCACCCCGCAAAAACAAAACAAAACAAAACAAAACAAAAATCTTTCATATGAAAGCATAAATACGGCAGGTACAAATGTTCCTTGAGTTTTGTTGAAATTTGGTCCATAACACGAACAGGCTAAAGTAGAAAAACGAAAAGACACTTTGTCCACATTTGCATTATGAGTTGCTCAGGGCACCAGCAGCCTCAGCTCACCCTTCGATGTTGATTAAGCAAGAGGAACTGAAAATGAGGTTTACAGTCTCATCGCATAAATACTCGCATCTGTACCCGAGGACATGTGGTACTTACAGTCACCGCCAGAGCCCACCAGGCGCACAGGGCTGTCCGTGCACGGCTGGAGCTCAGGGAAGTCTCTGTCCTCCTCACGTGAACAGGAAACTCAAACGCTTTGAGGCAGAGTGACGGTGATGCCTCGGGTGTCACCAAGATCTTATTCCCAGATGCTGACAGATTAATGCCCTATTGTGAGGATTGTTGTCTTTTTCCTTCTCAACAGACTTTTGAAAAACACGTGGACTTCTAAGAGGATGCTGTGTGTTCTAGAGAGCCGCAGAAACCCACCCAGGACACAGAATGACAGCAACAAGGGGAAGTGGCTAACATTTCTTCTGCAGGGATGACGGCCACCCTTCCCACGAGCCCTTCCCTCGCCAAGTGCAGGGCGCTGTGAGGGACAGGAGGGCTGTGGACAGGCCCACTGGCAGGAGAGTTATTGCACAACCCGGAAGAGCGAGGAAAAGGCAGGCAGGCGAGGGGTGGAGAGGGAGCTGCTGCTGACACACATAACACTGAATCAGGCGCTTGGAGAAGCTGCAGCAGCTGACTGGACCCCGCCATTAAGCGGGGATCTGTGAGTTAACACTTGTGACTGGGGAGTAAAAGTAAACACCATTATCAGATAAACTTTGGGTTAGGCAGGAAGCAAAACCGATCAGAATGGTTATAAGCAAGGGTGCTTTTCCTTTGTAATCTGGGGGGACTGAAAGAGCAAGGCTCAGCATGGGGCCAGAGGGCTTAGTCCCCCAGAAGCCCGAGCGAGTGGAAGGCCAGGTGCCTGGGCTGGCCTATGGGGTTTCTGTAGCCCCCCGGGGGCCGGAAGGCAGAAACCAGAAGCAAAACAGAAAACACACCAGACCCTAATACAATTCCAGAGGGAGGGGTGGAGAGGCTAGACTGTCACAATCTATGTTCCTTTTCCATGTAACTGTACCAGGGCCCAAGGCCACTGGCTGCCCATGACAAACAGCCCCAGAGCAGCTGAGGCCAGGCCGTAAAGTACAACAAAGGCCGACAACCACAGGCACATAAGGCACTTCTTACACGAAAAGGATCTGCTTACGACAAAAACTGCAGGGATCGCCAAGCTCAGGAGTCCACAGAAAGCAGTAAATCCCACACTTCTCTGAGACCTCAGAAAGACTGTGAATAGGTGGAGCCGAGGCAGGAGGGGAGGAGGGGGCTCCCTCAGCCTTTTGGGAGGAAGGAGACTGGAGTAGAGCGAGGAGTTGGTAAAGTCTACCCTGCTGACCCGGCTGTGGACCAGAGAGGAATTCCATGTAGGTTCTGACAAGCCAGGACTCCAGCCCAAAGTCCCCTCCTGAGGAGCAGGACTGAGTAGAAGGAGCGGAGGGAAGGAAGACCACTCCGCTGTTGTGACTCTCGTTATAAAACAAAGGCCCCTAGGCAGGGGACTTGTCTTATCCAGGCCTCCCCCTTCCTCCACTCCCCTCGGGTCTAGGAAAATGCAACCAGGAAGACTGAAGCTTATGAAGGAACTCCAAACCAAGCCTTCCCTAACAGCTTGGGGTCAGCAAGTCACTTGAATTTTAAAAGGCATCCAGGGAACAGAATTTTCCATGTAGAATCCTGGGGGTATACACTCATGCTACTGTCTTATTCATCATTTAGAAAGAGGTAAAAGGACAATGAGAAAGGGGAGAGGAAAACCCAGAAGCACACAACCATGGACCCCTCAAACAGGCTCAGGGCGGGGGTCTTAGAGTCTAACGGATTCCAACTGAGAAGCATGTACAAAGGTGGCCAGAGCACAGATGTCCATTTCGGTGTCTGCCTTGGGACCAAAACAAAAAAAGTTCTCAGTCACAATTTAGGTCAAGCACAGGAATGATCAGGACCAACTAAAATGGGAAATAAACCAATCCTGGTTCAGCCTGCTCCCCGTTTTCTCCAGAACCTTCCCCTACCATCCGAAGGAACACATGCAACTTATTAATAGTGCAACTGTCACAGCCAGATGGTTAAAAATAACTTTCTCATCACAACCTCCAAGGAGGGGCATTGGCGGCATGGTAGCCTCTCATCCAGCACAGCCCTCTCCCCTGCCACTGGCCTGGCCTCCCCATGTGCCTGCGCCAGTGATGTTTCCAGAGGCAGCGGTTGGGTTGCTGAGGTAGATTACATGTTTTCCTGCTCTTATGAGTGGCACAGGCTGGCCTCTTGAACTGGAGGTGTCTGGCAGGGCCTCTAAAGGGCAAGGCCCACCTTACCACAGCGCCAGAGGCTGGAGACCTGGGCAACTCACAGCCACATGGTCTCAGGTGGCAAACACCTACACCCACAAGAAGGGGGACTGATCGGTGGCAGGACATCAGTCACTCAACACCTCCCCAGCCCGTAGCTCACGACAAGCCCACCAGGCAGCGTGCATCTTTGTGGGTTCACCTGGGGCAGCAGGTTCAGGAGGCTCCACAACTCCTCCGTGGACAGAAGCCCGGCAGGGAAGGGAGTGGGACTCAGCAGGGCTGTCTGACTGAAACGGCCACGGGTTTCTGGATCGGGTCTGTTGAGTTGGTACAAGCTACCATTTTACCAATATTCTAATTTGCAGCCAGGAGACATGTGTCAGGGAAGGAGAGGGAAGGATGGGAGAAAAGCCCACTTCCTATGGGTAACCAAAAGAAGCCACAAGTAGTATTTCCCATTTCTGTAACCTTATCCTACAGAGAGAGATGACCCCCTACAGTGGTCAACCACTGGTAAGTTACAACTTATCACTGATGCAAGTGAGTAGAGAAGGGAAGCTGCCTTGATGAAAAGACCCATCTCCTCCTTGGTGGGTACAACCCGAGGCTTAGTCTCTGCTGTCACAAAGGGGACCAGCAAGTGAAATGACATTTAACCTCCCTGTGCCAAGAACTGCTCCCCCTGCCCTCAGCACAGAGTTCAGTTCTTAATTAGAACCTTCCTCTTCTGGAAGTCCTTGTCTTTGGGGGGCAGAGAGGAGAAAGAATGTGAGAGGAGGGAGCAAAAAGACTCCTACCAGCACAGCAGAGCGATTCTGAGTCAGCCCTGGTTTCATACAGTCTAATGCTGCAGGTGTGACTGAACATCAGCAGATGACAATTCCAAAGAAGACTCAACAAGTGAGGCCAGAGGGTGAGTGGCCCATGTCCCTGGGGCCAAGGGACCAGCAGGAAGGCTTAGTATTCTGCAGTGAGGGAGATGAAGTCAGGTAGCAAGGCAGGCACCTGGGCTGGTGGGCCAGGGTTGAGGCCCAGCATATCCCGGGCTGGTTTGTTAATGCTGTTTGATTTGGTTTAGAATGCTGGTGAATGGGTGGAAAAGCAGCAGTAGCTGAAGCTGCTGAAGAAAGGCCTAGGTTGGCTTCTCCATCACTCCCGCCACTGGTAACGTTCTGGAAGAGCCTGATCAGAGGGAGAAGCTTGTCCACCTTCCCTACTTCCTCAACAGAACAGAAGCCGGTGCTTTGCATTGCAAGACCAGGCACTGGCGAGCTCTCTTGAGTCCTGAGACCCAACAGTTAACACTGTCCTTCTGGACCAAGTTGTCATGTCCCAAAGCCAAATGCCTGTACAATAGCGGTGGCACCTCAGGATGGTGCACGCAGAACTGGAATCCTACATCTTATCGGTTCATCAGCACCTAGGAGATTACGATCCAAGAGGGCCAGTCTGTCCTCTTCTCGCTCATTCACACGGGAACCACTGAGGGGCCTGCTCCCAGCCCCGGGCAGAGGCTCCTTGGTAAGATGCTTCCAGACTTTGACAGGTCCTGGGGAATGGCGATGGGAGTTGGCTGGCCACGACTGTAATCTTAGCTCCCTCTCATTGTAAAAATCAGACACAGGAAAATTGCACAGTAAGGTAAAATTAAGAAGTAAAAAGAGAAGCAGCCATGAAAGAAAAGAAAGAGGCAAGGAGAGAGAAAGGTAACCATGAGGACCTGGGCTTCTGGAAAACCCATCACAGGACAGAGGTGAGGACATGAGGTGGCTTGAGGGAGAAAGAGGAAGATTTTTGGTTTTATTGAGAATGGTTTATGGAAGAGGAGGAGAAAGCTAAGAAGAAGAAAAGCTCATTTAAAGACAGATTTCTGCTGTTTGAGACGGAGCGTCAGGAGCAGGAAGGGGAGGCAGTGATGAAGAGGCAAGGGCTCCCGCTTCCCTGCTGGGGCCATGAGAGTGTTCCTGTTCTCAGCACTTTGGCCTTAAGGAGACTTGAGTTTCTTAGTCCGTGGGGAGGTTCCATTCTCTGCCTTCACCACTCCATTTTCATGGTAACCTAGAAGTGAGAGGAGAAAGACAGTGTTTCTGCTGGGGCCTGGGTAGCCTGCTGCTTGCACCCAGGACAAATCACGGTGACACGGGCCACACCTTCCACCCGCACCAAACAGAAATGGTGTCAGCTCCCAGAGTCCTGCCTTCCCCAGGATCTTGCTACCAGTGGTTTAGCTTGCGGGGGGGGGGATCTCTGACTATCTCTAGCAGGAGCGGGCTGGGATGACCGTGGCCCACCAGCCCAGGCCCAGTCCACACTAAATCATGCAGATGCTGCCACAGTCCTGAGTTTTTCAGAGTCCTCTGCAGGGATCCAGCCCACTTCTGCATCTACTCTGGGAAAGGCAGAAGGGAAGGAAACAGGTAGAGGCTGTGGAACAGGCCTTACTCAGATGCCTGGCACTTCTCAGGCAGCAGGAAATTTGTGCTGTCTTTCTACTGTCAAAAACACCTCCCTGTGCGCAGAGGCACGTCTGACTGTAGCCTCCTGCCCCACCCCCACCCCACCCCACCCCAGTCTGACACCCTGTCACACCCAGCTGCGCACTGGTCTGCTTCCAACACATGTGAGCCCTTGGCAGACAGGCCACGCTGGGCGAGTGGTGAGTCAGAAAGCAGGCCCTGGCGCAGAGAGGCCCCTAGGCTGGACAGACAGAGCAGGGCTCACAGGGCTGGCAGGGCCCCAGACCATCAGAGGGGTGGATGATTACTGAAGGTGTGGCAGGGGCCAGAGAAGTAGGTGTCACACCCTTGGAGCCCACCTAGTAATGTGTCACTTCGAGCCATTCCCGATGGCTGGAGGAGCCCGCAGCCTGGGAGGCAGGGCAGGCCGAGATGTAGCACAAGAGGGCAGGTAAGGACAGCACTGTGCCACTCGCTCAGGAATGGTCAGCAGAACTTGGCTGGAGCCCTGGAGCCACCCTGAGGACATGTTTCCTGCGAGGGTTCCCCAACCAACCACTGCCCTGCCGCCTGTGGCCAAGAGGGCTCCCCACCTAGTTGGGCCAGCCCCACCCCACACACTGGCCTTGGCCTGTGCCCAGCCACGTGCCAGACAGGCCCTGGCAGGAGTCAAGACGGGGGAGTGGCAGGCCCTGTCTGGGTGAGCCCAAGAAGCGGGGCTCCGGCCCCTCCCCAACCACCCCGACAGGTTTCACCGCAGCCTGCCCGCAGGCCCTGGCACTCACCAGATTCCCTCTTGATGAGCCTGGGTGGCAGTCTGGCGGCCACTGGGACTCTGCGCTTGGCACTCTGCTCGTTCCAGTATTCTCGCCAGTGCCGCAGCTGGGAGTGGATGAAGCGCCACATGAGCCAGGCCTGGGCGGCGCACACCAGCAGCAGCACGCAGAGCCTGCGGGGCACGGAGCGAGGCTCAGGGTGGGCTGGGCCCAAAGCCTGCAGGCGGCAGGAAGCCTGCAGCTCCCCAGCGGCACCCTCAGCACCGCGCACCCCCATTGCACTACCACCACCAGGAAGGGCCAAGTCCAGGGCCAGTGTCTAGCATGTACACAGACAGGCGATGACAGATGGGGGTAGGGAGAAAGGACTGAGGTGACTGACGCCCATCCAGTTCCACAATCATCGAGCTTCATGCCTCACTGGGATCCACTCTGGCCCTTTTGTAGCCACAGCACAGAATATGTCCCAAACACACACTGTATATCGGAAGACTTCCAGTGAATTTTGGCGTAGTGGAAATAATTCCACTAGAGTGGCTTCTCATACACTGTGTCATTTAAACACAGTCCGAGACAAATCACACACCTGTCCAGGCCTACGGGCCTCACAGAAGCAACGGCATCCTCACTGGTCAAGTGATAGAGAACATGGTTGTAAAGTCCCAGGAAGTTTTAACACTCATTGGAGAGTCTGGGTGAGTTTACTGTGCACACTGAGGCATGGGACACAGAAGGTGCTGCGGGTGGTGGGAGATTCTCATTCGGAATGAGCCTTTGAGTTTGAATGACCTTGGCCCAGAAAGTGAAAGTGGTATTGATGGAAGCAGAAGGTTCCTATCTGTTCTTCCCTCAGGTCTGATGTCCAAGATCTCCAGCTAAATATCAGTGTGCAAAAGACCTGAGCCTGCTGCCTGTGGGCTTTTTGTGAAGGACGTATCGCGTGCAGGAGGCTCCTGGAAGGTCAGGGAGCTCCGCTGTATTGCCTCATGCTCTGCCCCACTCACCTGCAAAGCAAGGTGTTAAAGTTCCCTTTCTCAGGTTCAAAGGCCTGGTTTTCCACACGAGCCAGTCCAAAGCCTATGGCCAGCACGGCGAGGGTGAGGATGAAGAGGCGAGTGACCCCAAACACAGCAGCCCAGGCATTGAACCTGCTCATGGAGGCAGAAAACGGACATCAGTCTTTAGAGCCTTTGAGGGGACCTTCTTCCACTTCTCTAGATGTGACCCCAAGTGAGAAGAGGGGTTAAAGGCAGCCAAGGAGGGTGCTTGAGGGCGGAGATCTCTAGGATGAGACGGTCTAGGAGGGTCACTGTGGGGCTCCACCTGCAGGGAAGGGGGCAGTTCCCTCCCAGGCCAGGACTGTCCCCGCCACCTCTGAGCAGCCTCCCACAGCATCACTTACAGCTTCTCATTGTTCTCATCTGCAAAGTAGAAGAGCCGGGCCATGTGGAAGAGGAACTCGGTGGAGTACTGCAGCAGCAGCAGGATCAGGCCCAGGCGGCTGAGGCTGGGGACAAACAGACAAGCCTTGCGGTGCCCCCAAATCACCACAGACAGCAGAGGCAGGGTTGGGGTGCAGCTCCCTGGGCTCTGCTTTCCCTCCCACTTCCCTGGTTGGCTCTGCCTCACCTTTCAGGCTTCACTTCTGCTCCTCACCTTTGAGAATCTTTCCTAACGCTGAGTCCCTGTCCCTTTGCCTGTGCTGCCCTGCGCTACCTGTTCCCAAGAGAACCTGGCTGGTGATCATTCAGCACCTGTCACCTCACTTTCACCACTTGGCCCAGGACCGTGCACACAACGGGACTCAGAATGAGTTGCTCTGCAGGAACCTCCACTCTGACAGCTCATTAACCAAGGCTTCACAGCTAAGAGGTACACAAAGAAGCAAAACGCAAATATGTGCTAGTGAGCCGGGCTTCCACAAAAATGAGCGCCCGCTCAGATATCCATCTCTGCTTCATCCCTGGCATGACGTCGTTGCAGACTTGTTCAGTCTCCTGCAAATAGCCAGCTGTAGTTCAAACCAACGTGAAAAGACAGCAAAGTGAAATGACAGACCATCCAGGGCTCAGGAAGCGAGGAGACAATGAGGGAGCACTCACTGTAAAGTCCTGCTGATTCTACCCAATGAGACCAAAGAATATAGAGTCAATCAGGACGGTCACTGAATCCGGAGAATGATGGGAAAACTGCCCAATGTCTTCGCATGGCCTAGAAAGTCCAATAAAACGCTGCTGTGACCTCATCTAGAACCTCCTCTCCTGTACTGCAGTCACGCTGGTCAGTCCCACTCCCACCTCAGGGTCCTGCGCCTGCTGCTCCCTCTGCCTGTGTGGCGCTCCCTGTGCCAGGCTCTTGGCATTTATGCCTCAACCTGACTCACCTCAGAGAGACCTTTCCTTACCACATCAAAGGTGCCCAGTGGACAAATCACTCCATGACATCACCCTGCTTTATTTTCTGACCACTGTGGGAAGCTGTTCATGTCTTTCCTTGTTCACAGTCTGCCTGGCCGCTGGCAGGCAGGGCCCGTGTGCCTTCCACTAGATGTTAAGTGTGGCTGCTAGAGCAGCACCTGGCCCACGGGGGCGTCAGGTGTGTGCGAGTGAACGAAGGCCTCTGCAGCCACGCTCTTCCCTAAATGGGACCCTGCAGCACTCAGCAGTGCCAAGGGCTCTTCCTCTCGGGACATCGTGCAGCCAGGGCCCCTCCTTCCCCACACTCACATCACAAAACTGGAACAAGGTTGGAGGGGAAGGGAAGTCATGCTCCCTGAATGAACACAGAGGTGACTGTACCTGGAAATGCTGCCAACCTCTCTGGGGATGGGATTGGCCTGATTTTGGAGGTTCTGCTGCTCCTGGCCCTCTCAGTTCTAGTTTCGCTCCGAAACAGGTCCTCACAGGACTCAGCCCAAGCAGGGTCAGATGACTGACTGCCCCTCACCTTCCGTGGGACACGACAGATGGCAAGAAAATGGAACCCACAGCACCTTGAGCCCTCGGTAGGAAGAAGTGATCAAAGAGAGGGACCCGAGAGCAGCGGAGAGCAGCCGGGGTAAGCAGAGACTTCTTCCTCAGACTCACTGTGCACATGACCCATGCATGTCCGGCACAAGTACAGAGCTCGTCCCACCATAAAGACTTTGCCCCGCAGGCCCCCAGCAGTTCATGCTGCTCTAGGCTTCCAGACACAGGGAGCAGACTGGGAGCTCCCCTGTCCCGACTCCAGTCCACAGTCATCATTCTCACAGGACGCCTGCTATGGGGACCCCACAGGTAATGGGCCTCACTCAGGACCTCCAGGTCTCTTAGTAGAAAGCCATACATCACCAGTTCTCAAAGTGCCAGGCTAGAGAGTCACGGTGTTACTCCCATACCTCATGGGTAAACCTCAAAGAAACCCAAATTACCAATGATATTCTTATTCATCAAATGATTCTTTCCATCAGAGACACTCAAAGTCAAACACTGTAGCAACTCTTCTGACTTAACTGAACAACCAAGCAGCAAAACAGTCCACATTTCATTGCAAATAAAAGGGACAAGAATCCTAGGTTGTGAGCTCCAGCAGCGTCCACCACTGGAAACAGAGAAGCAGGGGCCCAGCCTTCATGCTGCCTGTAGCCTGCAGGCCAACATCCCCGACTGCTCTCGGATTGAGCAGGCACCGTCAGGGTTCATGTGCAGATGGCAAGATTGGGTACAGTGCTCATCACACTAACTGTCCTCCTGTTAGGCCCATAACAGTCTCTCCTGCTGGGCTGAGAGTGGCCCAGAGAAGGGACAGAAACCTTTCTCCAGCCAAGCTTGTATTCCTAGGTCTTGGCACAGTGTTTGGCACACAGCCGGTGCCTACTGCATGCCTGCTAATTGAAGGACATGCACTGGCATGAGAGGACAAGGAACTGGCCGGCGCATATCTCACTCACTTTAAGAGGTATGCCCCAGCTATGTGGACCAGGTACAGGCAAATGTAGTGGAGCTGGCGAGGGATTTCCTCCTGCAAACAAGCGAAGCAGACAGTAAATGTGCTCACTCCCAAACTGGAGATGCAGGGACGGAGGGGAAAGGGAAAGAAATATGGGAAGACCGGGCCACCTCCCCATCCAGGGCCTTGTGCTAGTTGCTTTAAGACCCAGGATTCCAGGTCCCATCAGAGGCCACGCACCCACTGCTGCAAAGCCTGAGGGTAAGGCAGCAGTTTGCAGATGGAGAAAGAGCTGACAGAGACTGGAGAACAGGGCCTTTGGAAATAAGTCAGCGGTGAACTCTCTCACTGCATACACATAAATGTAAATAGACTGTGGGAAAGGCAAAAACTCCATCAGAGATCCGGAAGATGAGCGCTTTCCCCCAATACATGTCTAGTGTGGGAGGCATGCCGGTGGTGCTTTCATGGAGGTCTTGTGGTGACTTCCACAGGGCTGACTCCGCATCGGACCCAGTGTGCCCACAAATCCCATCACCGCCCATTGCTCTGAGCTGCTGGAGCAAGGGGAGAGGGCTGGAGGGTTGGGAACAGCAGGAGGGGCAGGGGGAACCAGCTCTAAGAGGGGAAGTGAGTACTCACCTTCCGTACCTTCTGGAAGTATAGCTCAGGAAGTGCATGCAACCAGTAGGCCAACTGGCACAGGTAGAAAAACTTCACCTGGAAGCTAGAGACAAGGGAGCACGTCACACAGGTGGGGTGGGGACGTTTTGTCTGGAGTGAGTGATGAGGACCTAGGCTGTGTCAGGAGTGACAGGAGGGGTGTCAGCAGGCACTGCCCTACAGCCTGGGGCCCTGCCCACAGACAAGATCTCTGAAAAGGGCACAGTGTCCACAGAGAAAAAGCAAAATGGTGGAAGAGCGTCTCGGAGGAGGGCACTTTGGCCTGGAGAAGGGAAGGCTGAGAAGGGACAGATTCTGGGACATGGTTGGCGGAGAGCCCACGGGCATGACTGGCTGAATAGATTACATGCACAGGAAGAAGCCAACTCAACAACTAGGCATCCGCTGATGTTGTACTAAAGGGCCTTAGGAAAGACAAAGAACGGTCTCCTGAGGGAGACAGGCCCACCTGCTGCTGTCCTGGTGTCTCAGCCAGAGCAAGAGAGGAAGGGGTGCTGCCTTGCGGGGGGCATCAGCCGTGGCGGGCTGAGGGGAAGGGGTTCTGGTAATGTGAGGGGTCGCCAAGAAGGAAGGAAGCCTAGAGTACTTGATGGAGACACTGTATCTGTATCTGTCTCACACAGTTTAGGGTTTAGAACAGTGCTCTAGACTGAATGTCAAGCCCTCAAAATTCCTGTGTGGACATCCTAACTCACAACGTGATGGTACCTAGAGCTTTTACAGGGAGACCCCGAGAGCGCCCGCTCCGCTCCAGGCCTGTAAAGACGCTTGAGGAGGAGCAGTCCATGATCAGGAGGTGGACTCTCAAAAGCAGCAGAAACTGCTAGCACCTTCATCGTGGACCTCGCAGCCTGGAGAACAGAGTAATACACTTCTGCTGTTTTCCAGCCACCCACTCTACATGTTCTCTTACAACGTCCCTGAGCTAAAATGCTATCTCTGTGACAGGACATGGTGCAGAAGATCCTTCGTTCTGGGATTCTCGGTCAGCCTTGACAGGGAGTCTGCCTTCTAAGAACCATGCCTTCAACAGGCCCCAGGGTGACCTGGTCCTCGCGCAGGCTGGCCCCTGCTTTTCTGGTCACACCTGGTGACGAGGAAGCAGGTGCTTGTCCTTGGGGCCCGAGTCATGAGAATACTCACGGGAGGTACACATGTGGGTAGTCTTCCCAGAGGCTTCTTGGATTCGTTAAATATCCTTCCTGTAGGGGTGAGAAGAGGCACTTAAGAGAGGTGGGCCATGCAAGGGCCTGGCAGGGCCAGGGGCCAGCAACGCAGTGAACTCCTGCTTCCAGAAAGAGGAAGAAATAGAAAATATATAAATGAAGGTTCTCTCTGTGGGACCGGCTGGCACCTGCCAGTTTATTGCAAAAGAGCAGGACACGGTGGCCTCTGCTCGGGCCAGAAGACCGTGTGAGTGTGGGTCTGACATGACTGCTGCTCCGAGCAAGTTGGCCTCCCTCAGCTTCAGTTGGCTCTCTATAAAATGAAGACAAAAATACCCTCACAGAGTTGTCGTTAGAAATAAATGTGATTGTTAATGCGACAGTGTCTGGTATTCTGACTGGCATGCGAGCATGCAGGAAATGCTTGTACAATGAGTAAGCAAGTGGACTCTACAATCACCATCCAATGGAAAATGAGAAGCTTGGTTTGGCTTTTCACATCACTGTAAAAAGAATGGTGGGACCCTGCAGGCCTCACAAGTGTGACACTCATCTCACTGCATCATTATAATCAGTTGCCACCTTTACTCTGCAAGTTCCTTCAGGCTGGGGTCTTTCCCTGCCCTTCTTTCTCTCTAGCCTCTCACCCAGTGCCTCCGGGAGGGTAGCAGTGGGAGGGACCTGAAACATCTAGAAATTCTGGAGGAAGTTTAACAAATATTCATTTAAATGCAAACCTGAGCTCACAGTAAGAAAGGGAATAACCTGGGGCACAAGAGGGATAGGCAGCAAAAAGCCAGATCAGCCAGGCAAGGCTGTGGACCAGGGTTTTTGTTCCTCTGAAATAGAAAGTGGTTTCTGTTTCTCAGGTCATTGTATAAAATCCTTGTATAAAATCAGGACCCTTGAAAGGGCTACAAGTTCAGAGAGAGGGTAGACTAGCAGGAGCTTGTCCACCTCCAACCAGAGGAAGATGTTTGCTCGCCCTAGGCCCAGGGTGAAAATAAAAATATTCCCTCTAAGTATCTGTAACCTCGGATTCACTGTCACAGGGCTCCGGAGTTCAGATGTTCCAGGACCCAGCTCACCAGGAAACTGGTGTTTATAGAACTGTGGGCCAATGAGGCAACTGGGACAAACTCTCAAGCGTGTACGGGATTCTTACATAAAACCTTGCTAAAGATGCGTTTGCAACCCAAGATTCTAAAACACACATGAAAACAATCCACTGCAAGCAAGAGTCGGCAGACACTGTAAGAATTCAATATAAACTTGTCGGGTAAGTGACAGAATGAATGAGGAAGGTGAATATTTTAGGAATCTCTCTTCTGAGGGAAAAGGGCTCATTTCTTACTCATAGAAGGCAGAGAAAGATTAGCCTGATCTCGTGCTTGAGCCGGGAAAGAAAATGAAGAGCTGACAGGAGGAGCTGAAATGAAATGGTTCAACAGCTGCTGAAACCGGAGCTGGGCTGCCATCCTCCAGCTGCAATACCCTCTGGCCATGCTGCTTCCCTAAGTCAGAAAGAGGCAGAGATGGTGGCTTGGAGGAGGCTGGAAAGCGCAAAAGTGCGCACTGGGACTCAGGGTTGGGACTCCACCTGCTTAGCAGGAGGCAGCCAGGATGGTTTAGTGAGAAACACTCTTGGTTACTGTCTACTATGGGGTCCTCGGTTATGTTTTCAAGTGAAGGCAGACCCGCCCACCTCGAGGCACTACATTCCCTTGGACATTTCAAGCCTAGTTCACAGCTCCAACCCCACAACCTGGGACCCCATTAGCCCAATGACTGACTTGACAGGCCCAACCCAACAAATGCATCCGTGTAATCGTGGTAACAGATTTGAAGGAAAAGGTCTGGCAAAGCCTCACAGCCTCACTTGTAGTCTCTTCTCGCAACCACTGCCTCCTCTCCCCTGGGCACACAGAGGGGAGTGGAAGGTTCTGGAGCACCTGGGTGTGGGTGATTCTCCCACACCCACACTGGCTGCCCACCTCTGCCCTTCGCACACTTGCCCCGGCCGGGGTGCCCACCTGCACAGAGCAGGGCTGGTTCTTCCACTCTCTCCCCCTCATTCCAGAGCAATCAGAGGTGAGACCATTCCTCCCTCGAGGAAGCAGTGATGGATTTAAGGAGGAAAAATGTTACCTCTGGGACTGACATGGGAGGGAAATTTCTGTAAAAAACAAGACTGGCTGAGAGAAGCATCAAGAAGAAAAATCGAAAGGCCAGAAGAACTTGTGATTTTAAACAGGAACCCTCCTCAGTTTGGCCCCTTTACTTAGGAGACAGAGGTCAGAACTTTGAAGCTAACAAGCAAAAAAACAAAAAAACAAAAAACCTCCCCAGAGAAAGGCTGCCTGCTTCCTAATGTCCAGTCTGCAGGGACTGTGCAGGGAGGAGCGGCGGGGGAGCCTGGGGAAAAATGACTCACTGCTTTGAGAACAGCCTTTTCCAGACCTCGGGCCAGCAGCTGCCCAGAGAGGCCAGGGCTGGGGGCACCTCAGGGCTCAGCAACCCAGTACCTGCGTTACAGGGCGAGGGCAGAGCGAGCACAGTCAGCCCCACCCCTCCCCAGCCCCACCTACCGACAGGCACTGGGACAGGGTCTGTGAGCTCTTGAAATCCTTTGTTCTTTTCTGGTTCTCTGACCTCTGCACTATGTGAGGCCTGAGCAAGCTGGAACCAGCTCTCCTTTCCCCCAGCGGCCTCCCTGTCCATGTGTGACCAAAAAGACCCACAGAAGGGACAGACTCCATCAGAGCACAGCTGGCGCTGCCTGGATTCCGGTACCTCTGCAGCACTTGTTCTTTAGGGACAGTCCCCAACAGAAATGCCATGCATTATAAACAGATGCTGATCTACAATTATGCACACCTTACACATATGTAATGTTATGATGCAATGTCTTACAACAATTTTTTCTAATAAAACATAGGGGTGGACCCTGATGTTCACAGGAGCACAGTTCACAAGGGGCAAGACAGGGAAACAACTGCATGCCCATCAACAGATGACTGGAGAGAGAAGCTGTGGTCTACACACTCCACGGAATTCTATACCAGCTGTTAAAAAAGATAAAACTATCTTTCATAACAACCTGGATGGAACTACAGGTGAGTCTGCTAAGTGAAATAAGGCAGAAAGAAAAAGAGAAGTACACAATGATTTGACTCATGTGGAATATAAAGGAAGAAAACAAGTGAACGGACAAATCTCAACAAAATTCATGGGACGAAAGACTGACTACCAGGGATGTGGGGTGGGGGTGCGGGGGACAGGGAGGGAACAGACAGTATAATGCACTGGGACTCTGGTGAAGGGTGTGGTATGAAATCATAAGATTAAGGTGTCAATTCAATATCCTAAACAGCAAGGTAAACAAAAGAAATAATTAAACAATAAAAAATAAATAGAATGAAAACTTGAAAAAAAGACAAAATGTACTCACCTGATAGGGGCTTGACCCCGCCCCACACCAAAAAAAAAATAGTCTGCTCTAAAAGAACATTGCCCCAAGCACCACATCAGGGGTACCCCTCTGCCTGACCCAAGCCCTGGACTTCAGGTTTTGAAAGTAAGAAGTGTGACATCCTAAGAAGTCAAGCAGGGAAACCAAATGCCCACCCATCCTGCTTTCCCTAGAGGGGAAATCCTGCTTTGTTTTGTTTTCAGCAGTTCAAAGGTAGGTGAAAAGCAGGAGGTAAACATTCTTATGAAATTATTGATTGGTCCAGCCACGTTCCCATCACCCTCCTGCAGAAATGCAGAGGGAAACATCTGAATCAAACACTAAAATAACATTGGTTTTTCTGGGGGTTACATTTTGACTTTCTTTTGAACTTTTATGTATCGTTCACTTATTTAAGAAAAAAATCACCTATGATTTCACACAAACGATCAATGTACTACATGAAAAGCTGGAAAGAGAAGGCGGCACTGGCGGGATGTCTCCTCGCACAGTCACTATTCCGGGAGCATGGAGGGCATGACAGCTCTGAACAACAGGCTGCCGGGAGCACAGGCAGCTGGCAGCAGCTCAGGGGCTAGTGGGAGAAACAGACAGCAGAGAACACACACGAGGGAGAAAAACACCCTATAGTGGGCCCAGTGCAGGAAGTCCAAACTGGGAAGGTTCTCTGAGTGGGTGACATTTAGGTGGAGACTTGGATGCAAGTGGGGACAAGCCATGGGATGTCAGGAGATGGAGCACTGGAGCTAAGGGACCACTGGGGCAAAATGCAGGGGGCAGCAGAGGTGAGCATGGGGGGCAAGGGGCGTAGACCAGCGAAATGAAGTGCGCAGGCCAGGAAGGCCTCTATCACAGGAACTGGGGGGGAAAACTCTGCCACTGCAGTCAGAGCATTGAGTGATTTATTTTATATTTGAAAAAGATCTCCCTAGGATGGATCAAGAGAGGATTAAGCTAAGTGAAATAAGTCAAAAGAAAAACAGATACCAAATGACCTCACTCACTGGTGGAATGTGAATAGACCCAAAAAAAAAAAAAAAAAAAAAAAAAGAACAAATGAAACAAAACCAGCTCTTGGACACTTGCAATAGAACTGCAATTACCAATAAGTAATGGGGTGGAGGGGAATGGTGGCAGAGCCCACTGGACAATGGTGAAGGACAATTGGTGATTTGGTGGAGGGCAGGGTATGCTGACATATGTCTATATAAGGAATGGGGAACCTATACGTAGGAGGTTATAAATATATGTAATATATAAAGAGCCATTACCAAGCACAGGAATTTTTAAAAACCTATTTAAAAATAGGCGATGCCCCTCAGTGGCTTAGTGGTTAAGTCTGCTTGGTGCAGTCCACGTATATCCCAAGGACCTAAGTTCAAGACTCAGGGCCCCGGGGCAACAACCAAGATGAACAACTAAATAAAAACAAATAAAGCTGCTTCTTCCTCTTTCTTCCTGTGTGCCTTCATTTCTGTCTAGACCTTTCCTTAAGAAAAAAAAAAGAAAAGAAAAAGATCTACCTGACTGAGCAGAAAACGGACTAGGGTGGGAAGAAACAGAAGTGGAAAGGGCCTCCTTTCCTAGAACGAAGACATTCAGTGGTCCCAGCAAGAGATGACAGTGTGAGGTGGTCAGGACTTCACAGCCTTAGCCTGCTGACATCTGGGGCCGGATATGGGTTTCCCCAACTATTGGCAAGTAGAAATGTTCTGATTTGGTAGGTTATTTTGGGGATCTAGGAACACTCAAAATTGACTCCATAAAATTAATGGCAACAGCATTCCTAGATCCAAATAATAACTTACTAAGTAGGCACTCTACGTCCAGAGAGCAGGAGAAACTCGCCATTCTTTTGTGCACTGCAGGCCATTGAGCAGCATCCCTGGCCTCAGTAGGATCTTGCCAAATGTCCCTGATGGGGCAAAATCCTGAGACGGCCGCTGAACTGGGGGTGGGCAGTGCAGGCAGGCGGCAGCCAAGACAACCTTGAGACCCTCATCACATTCTGTCGTAATGGTTGACAGGGCCTGCTGATGAACTGACCGTGGAGGGTGAAAGAAAGGGAGGAGCAAGACAAATGTGCACCTGACCACAGAAAGAAGGCTTTAAAAGAAACTAGCTGTTTCCGCTCTTTCTACCAAACTACACCCCCTTCTTCAATCACTGTCATTCCACACAGAACGATCCAGGTGGAGGAGGTAAGGGCCAGGAGGTGAGGACCTGACGCTTCCAGGCTCACCTTTGGTATGTTTCTTGTTGGAGGATCTATGTGGGGGCACGGCTAGATCCATGACAACAGCCCTGCCCCCTCTGCCCACCCCACCCACCTGCCAGAAAAGTGCTCCTTGTCCTGAACTAGTTCACTGGCATCATTGTTTTCAATCCCTGTAGGACTGAGAGAAGCAGAGAGCAGTGGAGCTTTTCACACTCTGGAAAGGGCTGTGAAGTAACTTTGGCTTTTGGCCCCTAAATCTGCTCTAAATGTGTCACAGCCTGGGTGGAATGCCTGGGGGTAGAAAGGGCAAAAGTGATTCAGAATGAGGCAAGCTTTTCAGTCAAAGGTCTCAGCACACCGAGGCTAGGCTGTGGAGCCTCAGAGCGGCTCAGAGTCTGGTAGGACAGGTCTGCAGCCCAGCAATGCTGAGGCTCCTACAGCAGCAGGGGGGTGCCCTTCACCCAGACACTGCCAGTCTGCTCCTGGGCCAGTGACCTGGTAGCCCTACCCGAGAGGACAAAAGTCTTAGGTCCCTCATTCAAAATTCCTACTATTCCACTTAGGAAAACTGCTCTTGATTACATGATAATAAAAATAAAAGCAATATTCACAAGGACATGTTGACTCCTGCTCTGAGAACATGAATTTGGCATTTGGCTCAGGAGACAGAGTTCTCCAAGATGTGAAAGTTCATCACTGCTGCTGAAGGAAGAAAGAAGAGGGTGAGGGGTCAGGGGAAGGCAGGGGAGATTTTTAACATGTCAAAGAGTCACTGAATTTTCCAAGCTCTGGGTCTGGATTTCTCAGAGGACAAGTCTAGCTCTTGAGAGACCAGGTTACACACAGGCAATGCTCCAGGTAGGCGGCGGGGTGGGGGATGCTAATTAAACATTTCCTAGCAGGACAGGCTGAGTCTTGTTACCGGGAACCCCAAAGGACTGTCCACATTCCTGTGCACCGAGGAATTTTGCTGCATCAAAGGTTGCTGGAAATAAGAGTCCTATTGTGTAGCACAGGGAGGGAGATAAATTGTGGTCCTCCAGGCACTTGTGGGAATGGTACTGACTCACAGGTTTGGATGTGCGGCCGGTGTGGTAAAAGAGAAAGTGCAGGACTAGGAACCACACCCGCCACGTCCAAGCCCTGTCCTTGCTCCTTGAAAACCATGAGCCGCAGGCGCAGCTCGGAGTGTGAACCTGGGTGTTCTTCAATCCATACCACGACTACTGGAATGAACATGAAACTTACCTCAGGGAACAGTATTTGTAGAAGGCCCTCTAAAATGACAGCCCTCTGCTGATACACAGTTTCATATGACATCCTCACATGCTAACTTTGGACAAACGTTAACTTTTGGACAAGAGGACTCCACTTGGCTTCTCCCTCACCACACTACCATGAAGATGAAAAGTAGTCTCACTTCTAAGACACTGGAGCCCA
The DNA here is from genome assembly GCA_004363575.1 of Solenodon paradoxus. Lineage (NCBI taxonomy): Eukaryota > Metazoa > Chordata > Mammalia > Eulipotyphla > Solenodontidae > Solenodon > Solenodon paradoxus. The sequence continues at coordinate 192,809 of RJWH01001992.1, read as the reverse complement.
CGTTTCTTCCCAACACTTCCTTCCCCTCTGCAGTCATTACATCCACGAGACGCCACCTGCCCACGGACCCAGGCCCACCACTTCCCTGTCCCCCGGACTGCTCACCGTCACTGCCACGTAGAAGCACCATATCACGGAGCTGAGATGAAAGACGACCAGCTGTCCAGATTCATTGAACTTGCTGTGCTTGACCTTAGAGAGATGAAGCCGTTTGCTGATTTTCTACAGAATAAAGATAATCCCAGATATTAATATATGTAATAGTAATAGAGCCATGTATTGGTAATGGGCAGGTTTCAAACTCCTGCTTTTTCCCCATGAAAGCGCTGAATTTGGAAGCCAGCCCTGTCCCAAGTTATCCAGTACAAGCTGACTGTGCACACAGCCCTGGGTTTAAAGCAAGCACTGTGAGAAAACAGCAAGAGAAGCCTGGAGATATATAAAGAAAACATCTCCAATCATGTTTGTACGGCAAAGCCAGAGGGATGCTGCCTCCTCATACTGCCCCAGCTCACTGCCGTGTGACAAATACTGCTGCCCTTGTGCCAAAGAAGGTCACACGAGGGGACAGAGACCACAGCATGACGGGGGGAGCTCAACAGGGCATGTGAACGTGGGGCGACTGAGCTCTGAGCTGCTGTTTCCCCCAAGGCATCTATCTCCCCAGTTTCTGATCTCAGAATCCAGACATGTCACTCACGTCTAAAATGTACTCCTGAACCACAGCATGCAAGATGATGGTGATGAAGATGTAGAACAGAATTGTGACCAGGTCCTTGGGGCCGTAGTGGTAGTGCACGGTCTCACTATCTGTGGAAGTAACAAGAACCAGATCAGCATCTCCAGGTGAGTGATGCTCGGAGGCCCCAGACGGAAGAGATCTGAGGAGAACGCGCCACCAAATGCTTCCCTCTTGCTGTGATCCTAGACTTAGAAGTAGGAAGGTTTCTCCCTGGAATCCCAGCCAACTTCCCTAGCATCCTGGCTGACCTCAGGACTCGGCGCCTGGGAAGTGCTAAGGAGACCCCAGCACATCCCGGTAATTACGCAGACAGACAGACAGACAGATACACATGCACGCACTCTCTCTCTCTCTCAAGGAGTTAAAAGGATGGACGCAGAAGTCTGCATTTGTATCAGTTTTGTCATTTGCTTCCTATGTAACTTTGGGGGCACCTCTATGTGTGACCTTTCTGCCTCAACATCCTCATCAGTAAAATCAGAATAACAACACTTCTTTTACTATAGGGTAATTTTGAGAATTAAAAGATTAATAAATGCAAACTGCCTCAATAGTATCCCTAAATGCTACTCATGTATTTGCTGTTATTTTGTTGTGAGGATTAAATGAGGGCATTTGTATGTAAGATGCCTGTAACCAGGGTAAGCACACAATCAATGGTAGCTGGTTAAATAAATCAGGTGGAATCCCAGGCAGGCCCGTGAGGTTCTGCAGCCTCTGCTGCATGGACAGAGTTGCTGTCCTGCCCAGTCTGATGGGCAGGGCCCCTCACAGGCCTGACGCCTTGTGCTCCATCCACTGCCTGCCCACCCGCAGGGAGACAGCTGGCTGCCCTTCCAGCTGTGCTGCCATTGCCCTGAGTCACATACATGAGTCATCTCTCTTTGCTGAATGCATTTGTCAAAAGGTAGACCAGGGTCAGCGAGTCTCAGGATGGCCAGGGAATGAGTAGATCTGATTGGATCACTGAGAGTCAACCCATAATCTCCACCAGTCTGACTGGGAGGATGTACTGGTGGGCGTGCAGGGAGGCAGGGAGGGCAGAGCACATGAACTCTGAACTCAAACAAACTCCTTTTCCTCCCTCTCCTCTCCTCCACCAACTCTGGGAGATGCACTAACTTGAAAGGTGGCGTTAGAGGTCACTGGTTCAGCTGTGGAGAGCAGAAGCTAGTGAGGATCCAACAAAGGAACACACACCTGCCCTTCAGACAGGTGAGTGAGCTGAGAGAAGCACAGTGACACAGCAGGTCGAGGCCAGTGGGGACGGAGGAGGGGGCGGTGACAGGTTCACATGAGCAGGAGGACATCAAAACCGGGGTGGGGGTGTCAGGTGAGGGAGACACCCTGGACTGAGGAGGAGGCAGCATCTGCGCTGTGAACAGCCCACGAAAAGAGGAGGACTCATTCTGGCGGCAGCACGGAGACATCAAAGAATTCACATTCTACCGGAAAATGATGACATTTGTTTTGGGGAAGTTGACTTTGGCAACAGCGAGCAGTGTTGTGTCTGAAAGTAAGGACACCAGGTAGGGAGCTGCCAATGGATTGGGGTTAGGATCCCAGGGCCTGAATGCACACAGGAGAGGATGGGTGGGAGGAGGGCTGCCCGGGGATCAGGCTCCCAGGACAGCGGAGAAAGCACTGGAGGTGGGAGGAGAGGGTGATGGCCTCTCAAGCTTCTTCAGAAGGGAGCATCAGAGGAGACTAATTGGATATACATATTTTGAAAGCATAACTAAACATGAAAGTTTCTTCATCATGATCAGTATTATTAGGCAATGGGATTTATACTCAACCAAACAAACACAGGCCTAAAGTAATGAAATAACACTATGAAGACTTTGGATGACCCATTTTTAAAGCCTGTTCAAGTCACTTGTCATTCTTTACCCCAAAACTATGGTTCCAAAGAGAAGTGAACACAGCCCCGAAATCTTTCCTGAAATAAGAAGGAATGCATGAATTTGTGCATTTTTTCATTCCTATGCTGGCTGAGAACTACATACAAGTTTGTTCAACAACCAATAAACTATGTGTGGGGCTCTAAGTTGGGTCCTGTTCATAGTAGTGAACAAGGTCAGCACAGTCTTGCCCTTGCTGAGCTTAGTGGGTGCAAATACCAAATTCTTTTTTTTTTTTTTTTTTTTTTTTTAAGGAAAGGTGCAGACAGTAATGAAGGCAAGTAGTAGGCAGGTAGGAAGAGAGGAGGAAAGAAACATTTTATTTATTTCATTTAGTTGTTCATACTGGTTGTTTCCCCCTAGGCCCAGGACTTGAACCCATGGGTATGTGGCCTGTGTTCCTTTGGAGGCAGTTGATTTAACCGCTACTCCATCAGGGTGCACCTCAACAGCGTTTTTTTTTTATAATAGTCTAAAGTGGAAACAACCTAGGTATCTATCAACTGATGGATAAGCAAAATTCAGTGTATACATACAATAGAATATTATTCAGCCTTAAAAAGGAAATCCCGTCACATGCTACAGCATAGATGAGCCTAGAAGATATTAGGCTAAGTGAAGTAAGTTGGTCAGAAAAGACTGTGTGACTGCGTCCAACAAGGTACGAGGTTGGTCAGATTCACAGAAGCAGAATGGTGGGAGGTAGGCACTGGGGGCGAGTGAATAGTTACTGCTCAATAGGCACACAATTTCACTTCAGCAAGGTGTAAAGAGCCCCGGGGATGGGGTGTACAGCATTGTCAATGTAAATGACATGACTGAAATTCGAAAATGCACAGAACACTACTGAACTTCGAAACGGTTCTCCACTTAGAAAGGATAAACAGATAAAATGTCTGATGTGTATTTTACCACAATGGAAGAATACCACGGGCAGCCAGATGTGACGGGTGCTCTGAAGTGGACTGAAGACTAGGGGGAAACAGCGAGATGCCGAGGCCTGTTTAGAGGTACTCTATGGAGGGGACGGGGACCTGGAGGGACACAGCAAAGAGCTGGTGAGGGCAGAGGCTGGAGGGTGACATCACCCTGTAAAATGAGGATTGCAGAGAAGCTGGAGAGCAGGGGGTGGCGGATGCAGAGGGGAAAGTCAGGTCAAGGCAAGACCTGATCAGAAAGACAATGGTAAGCTACAAGGCATTAAGCCACATAGTTACAAATATCTTACCAGATGGACAATGGGTCAGAGGAGAAGGGTGGAGGCCCGGAGAGCAGTTAGGAGACACCTGAGGTGATCCAGCCTTGTGCAGGGCGGTGGCCAAGCAGTGGAAGATGAACCAGAAGAACCATCTCGAGATGGGGAATGATTCTCAAGTTCCTTTTGAAATGTGTATTCTGTCGTCCTCCCTTCATGGTTGCGGGATTCTTCAGCATGTTTAGTCCTCATAACCATCTCACGAGATGGGCAAGAAAGCGGATGGGGGAACGGTTCATTGAGTTCAAGGACACGGGCCATTTCTCAGGTCTCCAGTCCAGCGCCCCAGTGCAGTCACCAAAGACCCACCTCGAGATCACCACCACCATCCTCCCCTCCCTCTGCCCTGCAGACTTTCTGGTCATAAGCTGATTTGCCGGTCTTTCTCCTACAGTCATAACAGAGTCATACACAATATTCAAAACCTGTTCTCTGATCCATATGAATTATCGCCATTGTTGTCCTCTTAGCTTCCTACTTTTGGCCAGAATGGGAAAATAAACTAGTCTGGCCTCTTCTGCTTTCTAGCGTTAGTTACAAAGGTTGAAATTTTGTGTTCTTCTAGAAGGTTTTACACAAAGCAATGCTTTGATTTTTAGAAAAAAACTGGGTTGCTCACTCTTGCTGATAAAAAAAAAATCCTCTCACTGCCCAAGTTAGAGCTCTTTAAGGACTGCTCCACCTGGCACGAGGTCATGAGAAGAGAGGCAATGTTTTTCCAAAGAATAACTTTCAGCACATCTCAGCTCTTAGAACAGTGAAGTGACTGGTCAAGAGTTGCAGTGATGTGCCTGCAGCAACCAGGCGGGTGAACGGCTGCACCAAGCAGTCCAGAGTCTCAAGAGAAATCCTTTCAGTGCAGCCTGCTGCACCAAACAGGCAGTAGTCTTTACTTTCACGATATGCTTTTCCATCATTTTTCTTGGTCTATCGTTCACATTTTCACTTTGACAGAACAAACTTAAGAAATATTTGCTTTTGTTTTAACCTTACTAAAAGAAAAACAGGTGAAAACTGGAGGCAATAGTGATTGACAGGCAGTCCCCATGTCAGGGACACACTGGAGAGGAGTAGCGACTGTGGAAAAGTGCAGAGCAGTGTCCCAAGGGGGTACAGGCAGGAGTGGGAAAGAGGCTATTCAGCCACTATGGTCACAGAAGGAAGCAGCCCAATGTGACCAGATTCTTGATCATTCAAAGCGAAGAGATTTTTACATGAAATCATCTGATTATAAACTGCTGGCTAATTCAAAAAATTTAAAAACATGTTATGGGCCAATAATGAACTGGCCAAAGAAAACACATCCAACGGCTAACTCTGACCATGGCTCACCAATTTGCAACCCTCAGTCCAGATGACCCTGACCTTTCCAACACTAATAGTTCTGAGTCTGCACAGCTTCCTGGAGTATGGGAGTCTGTCCTTCTGTAGCGATTCACTCTGGAAGACAGCACCTTCACGGTGGACTTTCAGTGTAGATGAGTTACCCGTCTCCCATTAAAAGTGGCAGTTGTTTTTCCTGTCTCCCATTAAAAGTGGCAGTTGTTTCCTATCTCTGATCACAGTTACAAAGGGCTAAAATAATTGCTTTGGCCATCTGACGATCTCTGTCAGTAGCTGTCCTTTGGAGACTAACGTTCTTATTGACATCCTGTTTTGTTTCCTATGACGAATAACTATTTTCCTGTTTTCTTTGGTGTCAGCTGTAAGAGCTTCTCCTGTCTGCCTTTATACCTTCTGATCCTGTCCAGTGCTGTCGGTTAGTCTGTCTTCCTCCCTTCACCTGAATGGGCCGGTGGCCGCTTGTCACCATCCCATCTGCTTTCCAATATTCTTTGAGCCCCAGCTTCTGCCTTGGTTCGAAACACTGGTGGTTTAAAGAGCAACATGGCACAACTTTACTCTTTCCTAACCCCTGCCAATTCGGATTTGCAAAGTTTACTGTATACTGGTTTCCATGCTTATAGTCAACTCTGCTTTCACATCATTTCCAGTCTTTTCCAATACATACACACACACACACACATTCAAAATTTAGATATGAAAAAAAAACCCAGCAGAAATCAAGAGACAAATGATCACTTACTGGAAAGTATTTACAATTTAGATCAGAAACCATGGGCAAATCTTGTTAATATTTAAGAGTTCTAACCTGAGGACTGAAAGATCCAAAATATAACTGAAAATGAGCAAAGGATATGAGCAGCCAATTCACAGACAGAAAAAAAAAAGAAACACAAATGGCTCTTAGACATTTAAAAAGATGCACAACCTTACACAGAGGAGAAATGCAAATTAAAACCATAATGAGTTACCATTTCATACCTATCAGACTGGCTAAAATCCAAAAGGTTGACTCCTGCTGGGGTGATGGGGAAACACTCTTTCACACTCTGCTAGAGGGAATGAGAAATGTTACCACCACTCATAGCACAATGTGGCCATTTCTATCAAGATTACAAATGTATCATCCCGGGCTTGGATGTGGCAATCCCACTTCCGGGAATGTATCTCCTAGCTAAAACCAGCCACATTCAAAGTGACATGTTGCAAATTACTCACTGCAACGCTGTTTTAAACAATAAATGAATGGAAACAACTCAAGTCCCTTCATCTACAGGCAACTGGTTAAGCAAACTGGCAGGTGGAACACACCAGGCTATTCAAAGAGTGGCTGAGAACCACAGCATCGGCATTGCCCCGGCTTCAAAACAAACACTGTCACAACCTACCCCAGATCGGCTGGATCGTAAACTCAAGAGTGTGGCCCAGGAATCAGTGTTTTATATCTTCAGGTGATTATGAGACACCCAGAATATAAACAGCACTGATGTAGACAAGGGAGCTTTTTTTAAAAATCAGAGTGAGTTGAAAGATGAGGGACTGGTAAAATCTTGAGTTCACCCCCTCCCCACAGATACACTGCATTCATATTTAAAACAAAAAATCAGTGGCCTTGCAGGGAAAAGGGGAGCTTGTACCTCCGGAGGGGCCTTCATTTGGAAAACAATAGGGTTCTGGGAGCAGAGCTCCCAGGACAGATTGCACAGGGAGCAGATGAAACATGCACAGACCAAACTGAGGATTTTCATTTGTTAAACCAAAAACTTCAGTGTGAGGAATGAGAAAGAGGGATAACCACCCTATGAACAGAGACGGTGCTGGGCTTCCTCTCAAGGCTTTCTTCTGTCTGTGTGGCTCCAGCACAGGCCACTGCCTTCCAGGGCCACAGGCCATTAATGCATCAGGTTGAAAGAGCAAAACCCTGACCCTCCATTCCACCCTCAGGGCACTTGTACCTGACAGTTCGTTCTCAAGGTTACGGTTCTTGGGGGAGCTACCAGGGCAGACTTACCTGGAGTAGCAACAGGTAACCAGGCTGCAACACCTGGCACAGGTCTCTGAGTACTTCTGTGCAAACCCTGGATTGTGGGAGTTTCCACAGTTCTCTCAGGGGAGGTCAGTCGAGAGGCTTCAGTGGGTCTCTTGAGAACTGTTACTAAACAGCATTTCCACACATGCCCGCTACTTGCACCCTAAAGCTTCCAGACTGGCAGAGAGATCTCCAACCATGTGGACCCAGGGGCTTGTCTGGATACAGGTACCTGTCCTGGGCTGCAGCCTGCTAGAAGAATGTCATGCTTTGTCACAACAGGCTCCCAAGATCCCTGCAAGACAGTCAACCCCCTTCCAACAGTGGCCTCTATTAGGATTGTGGCCTGGGTCAACACCTCCAGGGCCTCTTTCCTTGTCCTGGTGACTCTGAAGGAAAAATGTGATTTGAGGAACTGATTGAGATAATAGCTAGGATGCAGTTAAGGCAATAATTCCAGCTTCTGGGAAAGATCTGACACACTCTCTGAATGCCCTGCCCTAATTTCCACAAGAAGGGTGGGCTCTGGGACATCTGCCCAGTGAGAGCCTGCAGCTATGACATTTAGGGCTGGTGCAGAGGATTCTGCACACGGCAGTAGAAAGTCCCGAAGCTTGGGCCATTACCCTAGGTTCATAATCTGCAGACTCACCCCCTAACAAAAGGAAATTACATCAAGACAGGGAAAGAAAGCCATGTAAATGAACCCAGAGAAACAGACAAAATGAAGAAACTGAACTCTGCCCCAGTGAAGAGGCAACATGAAATGCTAGGGAAACCCAAGGTAAATCAGATGAGGTGAACTACCTGAAAATTTCAAAACAAGAGTCTTAACGATGCTCAACAAAGTCAGGAGAACAATGGATGAACAAAATGAGGATTAAACACAAAGGAAATATGAGGACATTCCAAACAGAATTCACAGAGCTAAAGAGCAGAATAAATGAACCAGTAAACATAATAGAGGGGCTCAGTAATAGAAGAGAAGAAGCATCCAACTAAATCAGCAGGGTAAGAGATAGGAAGGTGGAATGCACCAAGACGACCAGCAAAGAAAACAAAGAATTAAAAGAAACAAAGCAACATAGAACTGACGACATAACATCAAAAGGAACAACATTTGCATCACATGGTTCCCAGGAGAAGAGGGGATAAAATGCCTTATTTGAAGAGATCATAAATGAGAACTTCTACTTCTCTAAACTAGGAAAGGAAACAGATCTAGATCCAAGAAGATCAAAGAGTTTCAAACAAAAGAAACCCAAGTAGATACTCACAAAGACAAACTATTTTAAATGACAAAAATTAAAGATTAAGAGACTCTTAAAAGCAACTAGAGAAAAGCAAGTTCTACACAAGGGAGCTCCTCACTCCCCAAAAGACTGTAGTTTTCTCAGCACTAACTTTACAAGTCAGAAGGGACTGGCACAACATATTCAGAGATGAAGAAGAGTACTAATGAAGATAATCTACCCAGAAGTTTTCACTTAGAATTGCAAAAGTGACAAAGAGCTTCACAGTTACTTTAAAGAAACCCACAACTAAGCCAGCTTTATAAGAAATATTAAAAGTGTTTCTATAAAAGGAAAAGAAACCCCACTTCTAAACAGCAAGATATTGAAAATATAAATTGTGGAAGGAGAGTGAAAATGCTGAATGTAATAACGAACTCAAGACTAACTTGCTTTCATGTTAAAAAAATATTCTAAGCACAGAAACAGACTGTAAGCCCCAAGGTAACCTCAAAACATAAAAACAAAGAAAAAATCAAAATGAAAAGAGAAATCAAACATAACACAAAAGAAAACTCTCAAAGCAAAAGTGAACCAAAAAAGTGAACAGTGAGTCTTATAAAAAAAACTAAGGAAACAACAAAATGTCAATAGTCACTAACAATAATTGACAACATCAATGGGTTTGAACTAAACAATGAAATTACAGTGGCTAGATAGACTAAAAAGCACCAAGCTAATTTTCTGCTACACAAGCGAAAAATATCTTATCTAGAGACAAATATAAACTCAAAGCCAAAGATGAGGAAAAAAATAATATAATCAAATGACAACCAAAACAGGTCAGGGAAACTCATGCTGATACCAGATTATAGATTTCCAAGTAAAGGCGGCAACAAGACAGGGAGAAACATTAAATAATGGTTAAGGGATCAATTCAACAAGAAGATACACCAATTATGCACCAAGGGAGCATCAAAATACATAAAGCAATTTTTAACAGAACTAAACAGGCACAATGACAATATTACAATAATTGTCAGACTTCAAAGCCCCACTTACAACAATGGACAGACCAATCACGGAGAAAATTAACAAGAAAATGACATACTTAGAAAATGGATTAGATCAGATGAGTTTTATAGACATTTACAGATCATTTCAACCAATAGCAGAATTCACATTCATTCTCAAATGTACAATGGAATACTCTCAAGTATAAAACAAATGTGTAAAATGGGGAACCTACACATAGGAAATTGTTTTAATATGTAAAATAATTACTATAATAAAAATTAATTAAAAAAAAAACTTGTGTGGACACAAAAAAAGTGTCAAAGTTGAAACATAAAGCATCTTCTCCAGTCATAATGATATAAAATTAGGAACCAATCACAAAAAGAAAGAAAATTTCCATATATGTAGAAGTTAAACAACGTGCTTCTGAATGACTGTTAAGTAAACAAGCAAATCAAAGGAGAAATAAAAATGCACTTGGAAACATATGAAATATACTAGCTATCAGAACCTATGAGATATAGCAAGAGCTAGAAACTAAAAGAACTAAGTACCTTGAAATATACTTAAAGAGGGTGAAAGACATGCATAATGAAAACCATAGGATTTGTTAAAGAAGTAGAGGAAGGATACAAAGAGATGGAAAGATATTCCATGCTCATGATTGGGAAGAAGTAACATTGTTAAAACTGCCATCTCACCTAAAGTAATCTGCAGGTTTAATGCAATCCCCATTCAAATCTCACTGTTTTTTTTCAAAGAAACAAAAATTAAAATTTGTATGAAAACACAAAAGATCCTGAATAGCCAAAGCAATGATGAGAAAAAAGAACAAAAATGGAAGTATCACATTCCTAGATTTACAGCTATACTACAAACAAAGCAATAGTGATCTAAACTGTATGGTACTGGAATAAAAACAGATACACAGGTCAGTGGAATGGAACTAACTAACCAGAAACAGACCCACACATATATGGTTGGTTAATTTACAATAAAGGAGCAAAGAGCTTACTTTGGAGAAAAGAAAGCCTTCAACAAATGATATTGGCAAAACTAGAGAGCAGCATGCAAAAAAAAAAAAAAAAAAAGAATCTAGAATAATCTCTAACACCATACACAAAATTAATTCAAAATGAATTAGAGACATTAAGCATGATAAACGCACAGAAATTTCATTGTTACCAAAATTTGTGTATGTTAAAATCATAAAATACTTAGAAGAAAACATAGGCAGTATGTCCTATGTCCCTTAGAGATGTCTTTGGGCCTCAACACCAGCAGCAAGGGAATCAAGAAATGGAACCATATAAAACTAAAAACTGCACAGAGAAAGAAACTATTATCAAAATGAAAAGACATCCTCCTGACTGGGAGAAATTTGTACATCAAACATCTGATAAGAAGTTAATATCCAAAACACATAAAGAACTTATAAAACTTAACAGAAAAACCCAATCAATCAAAAAATGGTCAGAAGAACTGAATAGACATCTCTCCAGAGAAGACATATAGATTGTCAACAGGCACATTAAATAATGTGAGTCATCCTCATAATCAGTTATTAGATAAATGCAAATCACAACACAAGGAGATATCACCTCACACCTGTGAGAATGGTTATTATTCAAAAGTCTGAAAACAGCAAATGTTGGTGAGGATGTAGAGAAAAGGGAAACCTTTTACACTCTTAATGAGTCTGTAAATTGGTGCAGCCTTTATAGAAAGTAGTATGGAGATTGCTTAAAAAAAAGAAAAGAGTATGAAAATTCCACATAATCCCATCATCCCACTTCCAGTTATTTACCCAAATAACACAAAAACACTAATCCCAGAGATATATGCACCCCCATGTTTATTGCAGTATTATTTACAATAGCCAAGAATTGAAAACTACTTAAGTACCCACTGTTAGATAAATGAATAAAGAAGATATGGCACAATAGAATATTTCATAGTCCTTAAAAAAGATGAAAACTTGACATTTCCAACAACATGGATAGAACCAGAGGCAATTATGCTAAGTGAAAGAATTCCAAAGGAGAAAGACAAATACCAGATGCTCTCACTTATGTGTGGACTATAAAGAAACAAAAAGTCAATGAACAGACAAAAGACAAAGCAACCCTTGAACAATGACAATAGAATCGAGGTTACCAGAGGGGAAGGGGTGGGGATATAGCAACAAAGGGCAGCAGTGGTGGAGGACTTCTGGTTACTTTAGTGGTGGACATGCTGTCATACATGTGATGAATGGTGAACCTGCACATATAGTTTGTATTATTTTACAAATCAAAATTACCTCAATAAATATGAAAAAGGAGAAAACTCTAATACCTAGAATCAGACATGAAAAGGGATAATTTACAATAAATACCCTAGAAGCAGAAATCATCATAAGAGACTACTATGAAGAGGTATATGCTAATAGGTGAGACAACCTAGAAGATATGGACATATCTGTAGATTCACACAGCCTACCAAGACTGAATCAAGAACAAAAGAGAAAACCTAAATATACCTAAAATGAGCAAAGAAATTGAGGAAGAAATTGAGAAAGCTATACTCTTGATATAAAAACCCAGGACCAGATGGCTTTACTACTGAGTTCTACTGAATCTTCAGTGAAGCATTACTACCCACTTTCTCAAACTTTCCAAATAGCTGATCAACAGGGAACACTTTTTAAACTATGTCTATAAACCCAACATTACACTGATACCAAAAGCGGACAATAACATTTAAAAAATTCACAGACCAAAATCTGATTAACATAGATGTAAACATTCTAAATAAAAATATAGCAATAGGGTGCATCCATCTTGACCAACTGGAATTTATCCTGGGGATACAAGGATGGGTCAGCATACACAAATCTATTTTTTTTAACACACCATAGCAACAAAGGAAAGAAAAAAAAGTCATATGGTCTTATCAATAGATGCAGAGAAAGCATTTAACAAGATTCAACATCTATTTCTGACATAAAAACTATATGAAACAGATACGTGGTACATACCTCAACATAATAAAGGCATATATGACAAAACCACAGTCAACATCATATTCAACATCATACTCAAAAACTCAAGGCATTTCCTCTAAGATCAGGAACAAGACAAGAGTATTCACTCTCACCACTGCTATTCAATACTGAATAGAAGATCCTAGCCAAGAAGGCAAGAAGAAATCCAAACTGAATCAGAAGAAAATTATTACTATTTGCAGATGATAAAATATATATAGAAAACCCTAGATTTTGCAAAAAACACACAAAACTAGAATTAATGAGTAAAGTGACAGGCTACAAAATTAATATACAAAAATTGTGTATTTGTATGTAACCAATGGGATAGAAGATGACGAAATTAAGAATTCAATTTATAATTTTTAAAAATGATTTAATTACCTTGGAATACAATTTAACAAAGGAAGTAAAAGACCTGTACAATGAAAACAATAGGACATTGTTAAAAGAAATAGAGGAAGATAAAAAGAGAAAGATGTTTCATGCACCTGGTTGGGAAGAAGTAATATTGTTAAATTAAAACTGCCATCTTACCTAAAGCAATCTACAAATTTAAGACAATTTCCATCAAATTTCCACTGGCATTTTTTAAGGAAATGTATTAAAAATGTATGGAATCACAAAGACCCTGAAGAGCCAAAGAAACCATATTTTAGAAAACAATGGAAGTATTACACTCCCAGATTTTGAGCTATATTACAGAGCATTAGTTATCAAAACTGTATAGTACTAAAATAAAAATGGATCAATCAATAGAATATAACTGAATCATAAGAAAGAGATTCACACATCAGTTAATTTATGACAAACCAGTCAAAAGTATATGATGGAGAAATGACAGATTTTTGTTTTGTTTGCCATCCCTTGTTCCAAGTCTCAACTCTAGGTCCACAGCTTTCATAGCCTGTGCTTTAGCCAGCTGAGACTCAGAGTGAGGCAGGAAAGTCCTTTCAACAAATAGTGTTGGGGAAATTAGACAACCACGTGCAAAATAATAAATCTAGATTACAAAACATACACAGAAATTAATTTACAATGCCTTAGAAAGATGGCGACCTGCTAGCACATGTCAGATAACCTCTCTACAGAACTACTAGAAATCACCTATCCTTCAGACACACATGGCGCGGAAGGGATGATCTGGAGGCTGCAGATATCACCGCCACGAAGGTAGGTGAAGGCAACGTGGTTCAGAGATGCACTGAAGATTCGGGACTTCCAGTCTTGGGTGGGAAAAAAGTGGCAGAGGTGGTAGAACCACTGAACGAACCCAGCATCCCAGGGTTGCTCTGAGGGCAGTGGGAGCCTGCCCAGCAGGACCGAGCACAGAACAAGGGAGATGGTCTTGGCGAAAGGTGGAAGAAAGACCAGTCCCCTGGTAGTCTGAGCTGGAGCATGAGGGAAAATTACACACGACGCTGCCGTAAGTGGAAGGCAACTAGGGGAATTCCGCTACCCCCACCCAACTCCCACCATATTGCTCCCACCCACTGGAAATCCTGCCCTCAGGCTTAAAGGAAGAAAAGCGTTCCAGTTGGAAGGAACCTCCAAGCCTACCCTCAGTGCCCCCCAGTGGACTGAGGTGGAACTGCAGCCTGACTGCTGATTGGGGGTCAGTGACAAGGTGGTGGCTATCGTTCCAAGCTGAAACGTTAAGGGAAGGCTCTTCTTTCAACACACAAACTCCAATCCCATAGATTGAACTCTCAGATCCCAACGTAGCATCCTCCTAAGAATGTCAACAAATCCAACCACTGGACATGTCACATAACAAGAATTCCTAGTGTTCAAGTCAAGATCCAGGCTTTGTTGGTGCATGTCAATACCCTACACAACACCATCAGTGTAGGGAAGTCTAACCCACAGAAACATAAACAGAATGTCAAACAAAATGAAGACAAAGACATATACATGAAATGAATCCAATTAAAAACTGAGGGGGAAATATGAATATGACAGACATGTGCAAACTACCTGAGGATGGATTTAGGGTAACAGTGATAAACATACTAACAGAACTTAAGAAAACAACAGAGGAAGAGAAAGAGAACAACAAAAAAGAGAGAAGAAATGAAGCAAGACATCAAAGAAACGAAGAACATGATAGCTGAATTAAAGAACTCAACAGAGGGACTCGAGTATGGTGGATGAAGCCTCCAGTGGAAACAGTGAGCCAGGGGAATACACTCTGGCAGACGAGCAAAGAGAGAAAAGAATACAAAGAAATGAAGAAAGCATTCACAACCTATTGTATAATATTAAAAGGAATTTGCATCTCAGGGGTCCCAGAAGAAGAGGACAAAGAAAAGGGAGCAGAAACTATTTGAAGAAATAATAGCTGAGAACTTTCCTAACCTGAGAAATGAAGTAAACCTCCAGACCCAGGAAGTTCAAGGAGTTTCTAATAAAAAGAAACCCAGATGGACCTATACCTAGACACATTGTCATCAAAATGTCAAAAATACGAGATAACAAATCTAAAAGCAGCTAGAGAAAAAGGAGTCACATACAAAGGAGTCCCCATACAATTCTCAGCAGATTTCTCAACTGAAACTCTACAAATCAAAAGAGAATGGCATGATAGATTCAAAATGCTGAAAGAAAATTGATGCTCAATATAGGATACTATACTCTGTGAGATTATCATTCATAATTGAAGGAATGATAAAAAGTTTTTCAGATAAGTTAAAGGAATTCATCACCATAAAACCAGCTCTACAAAATATGCTAAAGGATACTCTATAAGTGTAAAGAAATTCCACCTAAAAACAGTAAGACAGAAAATATAAAAAGTGGGGAGGAGGAAAGGAGAATGAAAATGTGAATGGTTAGAATGAGTGTAAGACTAATCTGCTTTCAAATAGAAATAGGAAATAAACATAGAATTCTTAATGTTAACCTCAGGGTAACCTCAAAATATATCTCCAAGTAAAAAGCAACAAAGAAAGCAAAAAGGAAAACCAATCAGAACGTAACTACACCTGACCCACCTAAGAAGAGAGAATGATGGACACTAGGACACTAGAACTCTTGTAAGAGTTCTCACAGACTGAGATATAATTTCAATATCTTAAAATGAATATATATTATAAACAAAAGCAGCCATAGATTATTTTAAAAATAAATAAGAAAAAATAATTATTTTTAAAACATGGATTAGAAAATTTGCTGTAAATCAGAAACCATAATAAATACACAGAAAGACATAGGCATGACAATGTCTTTAGGGACTCAATTCCAGTGGAAAGGAAAACAGAAAAAAAAAAAATCTTTTTAATGGGACTACATCAAACTAAAAAGCTTCTGCACAGAAACATCACCAAAATGAAAAATCACCCTACTGACTGGGAGAAGATAATTTGAATGTCATGAATCTAACAAGGGAGTAATATACAAACTATATAAAGAACTCATAAAAGTCCACAACAGAAAATCAAATCAACCCAAAAATGAGCAGAAGAGTTGAAAAGACATTTCTCCAAAGAAGATGTCTAACAGGCATATGAAGAGATGCTCTTCCTTACTTGGTATTAGGGAAATACAAACCAAAACAAGGTCAACTCATGCCAGTGGGAATGGTTATCATGCAAAAGACTGAAAAGACAAATTTTGGCCAAGAATACAAAGAAAAGGAAATTCTATTACACTCTTGGTGGGAGTGTAAAATTGGTGCAACCATTATGGAAAGCAACATAGAAATTCCTAAAAAAATTTGAGTATGGAAATTCCATACAATCCTGTCATCACACTTCTGGTTACTTACCCAAAACCCACTAATTCCGAGAGATATATTCACCCACCATTATCGCAGCATTTACAACAGCCAAGAATTGGAAACAATGTAAGTGTCCACTGACAAGGACTAGACAAAGAAAATGTGGTATATGCACAACAGACTATTACACAGTCCTAAAAAATGAAATTCTGTCATTTGTGGTAATATGAATGGAACAGAGGGGATTATGCTAAGTGAATAAGTCAGACGGAGAAAGAAATAGCAAATGATCTCATAAGTGAAATACAAATTTATGATAAAGAAGCCAAGAATATACAATGAAGAAATGAAAGTTTTCAACAAATGATCTTAGGAAAAATGGACAGTCATATGAAAAATAATGAAATGATCACTCTAACAAAAAATGGATTGGACATCTGGATGTAAGACCAGAAACCAGAAACTTCATAAAAGAAAACATGGGCAATGAGGCCATGACATTGGCCTTATAGATGTCTTTGAGCATCTCAGCAGCAAGGGGAAAAAATAAACAAAAATAAACGAATAGAACTATATCAAACTAAAAGGCTTTTGCATAGCAAAAACAAAACAAAAAACTGTACCATCAGAATAAAACAATGGAATGGGAGAAGATATTTGTATAACGTATATACAAGGGATTGACATCCAAGATATCCAAAGAGCTCATACAACACAACAATAAAAACAGCCCAATCATAAAATGGGCAGAAGATCTGAACAGACACTTCTCTGATGAAGACATACAGATGGCCAAAAAGGACATGAATAAAACCCATCATCACCCTGTCACTAGGGAAATGCAAGTCAAAACCACTATCAGAAAATACCTCACACCTGTGAACACGGTCTATATTGAAAAGACTAGAAAGAATGAGTGTTGCTAAGTGTGTGAAGAAGGGAAGCCCTTGTAGAGTGTCGGTAGGAAAGTATATGGTGCAGTCACTTTAAAAAAACAGTATGGAGGTGCCTCTGAAAGTTAAAAATACAACCACCATATGTCCCAGCAATTCCACTTCTAGGTACCTGAAGAATATAAAAACAATTGAAAAGATAAATTCATCCCACTGTTCACTGCAGCGGCATCTACAACAGCCAGGAAATGGAAACAATCCAAGTGTCTACGAACAGATGACCAGACAAAAAATGTGGTATATACATACAATGGACTATTATTCAGCTAGGGAAAAAGATGAAATCTTGCCACTTGCCAAAAACATGGATGGGACTAGAGATTTTGCTAAGTAATAATTGTCAGGAGAAAGACAAATACTGGATGAACTTACTCATATGCAGACTAAAAGAAATAAAAAACAAACAGACAAAACAAAACGAAAGCTCATCCTTGAACACTGACAATAGAACAGAGATTCCTGAAGGGAAGGGGGAGGTGGGTCGGAGCGAAAGGCAGTGTCCAGCCAATGGACAGTGGTGGAGGAGTATTAGCAATTTGGTGATGGCTGTAGGGTATTATATATTTGATAAACAGTGGATCTAAATAAAACATATACTAAAACATATACTGCTTTGTAAATTAAAGATGCCTAAATAAAAATCAATTAAAAATAAATAAAACATTGATTTACTGAAAAACATGATGAAGCTACATAACAATAACAATAAGAAGTGATACCTAGGATGCACTGTTGAGTGGAGTAAAACACAAATACAGAACAGAACATACTACATTTTACCTGTTAAGTGAGAACAGAGAGGAAAGAAAAGTATCTGTATTTATATAAAGTAAAACTGGAAGGTGAGAGAAGAAATTTGGTAAGAATACACAGGAAACAACAGTGATAACTCAAAGGGGCCGAGGTTGTAAAAGGGAGGGACGATGTGTTGGGAACACGAATTTCACTCTGACTTTTGTACAGGTTTTATTTAAAGCATGTGAATGTATTTTCTACAAAAATACAGTTTTTCTTATTATTTTGCACAAATAAAATTTTCAAGGTGTACTGTATTTTTCCACCCTCTGGACCCAGACTAGGTATGAAAAGACCTGGAACTCATGTCTGGAGCTGTCACTTGCCTATCAGGTCAGCCAGGCCTCTCTGCCTGGCTACCCCTTCTGAACAGCGGGGAAAACAGCATCTGCAGCAGTCCCCCCTCACCAACAGTTTCACCTTCTGTAGTTTCATTTACTGGTGGTCAGGTGCAGTCCAAACACAGTATGTTCACTAAGAAATGAGACATTTAGAGAGTGAGAGATCTCCTTCGCATAACTTTTATGATCTTATGATCTATTTCGTTATTAGTTACTGTTAATTTCTTACTGTGCCTAATTTATAGATTAAACATCATAGGTATGCATACATAGGAACACAGTATAATTGGGGTTCAGTACTCTCCGTGGTTTCATGAACACGCTCTGGGGATTCCAGAGCGTATCCCTCATGGATAATGGGGATTACTGTACCTTTCCCCACAGAGTTATGAGGAAATAGATAAGTGACTTATAGACGCAAAGTCCTACACAAATGAGATCATTCTGACTGCTTCCAACAGAAATAATCAGCAGCTAAAGAACTAAAATGTCACCATGCTACACACGCACAAGTACTGATTTAGAATCACACAAATCACAGCTACCAGCCATTCGTTGAACACCCGCCTATGCCAGGCTCGATGCAAGCATGTCTCAGAAGTGACATCATTTACTTCTCAGAGGAATCCTGGGTATTATCCTTATTTTACAAACATGCAGCTCAGGCTCACATGCCAGCAGTGGCCTGGTGCCCACAAGCCAGCACCTAGAGCTAGGTTGGGGGCAGGGACTCTGATCATACCATGATGCCAGAGGCCAAGGCCCATCATGTCCCCACCAGGCCTCTCTGCTTGAATCACACAGATGGTGCATTTATTTAACCTCAAAGGTCTTCCCATGCCCTGAGGTGCCAGGGAAAACAGAGGAGTTGAGGGCAGGCACCAGGGGGACACACACCATCCTGACCTCCACCCCTGCACTGTCTCCTCAGGCTCTCTGCTTCCCAAGCTGGAAGATACAACCCCTGACATTTGAGCTATGAGACAACCATGGCGCTCACATGCACGCACATTGTTATGGGTGGAACTGTGGTTTCTCCAGGCCCAACAACAAAAGGGTATATTGCAACCCTAACCACCAGCATCTCAGAATATGACCTTATTTGAAGATGTCTTTATAGAAACCGCCAAGGTAGGGTGGGTCCTAACCCCAGATGACAGATGTCCTTATAAAAAGGGTAAATTTGGACACAGAAAGACATAGAGAGGGAAGATGGTATAAACAGGTAGAAAAGACAGCGGGGTACAAGCCAATGAGGGAGATCTTCCCCACAGCCCTCAAAGGACCCAATTTTGTCCACACTTTGATTTTGGCTATTAGGCCTCCAGAATGTGAGACAATAAAGTTCTGTTATTTAAGTCACTCAGTCTGATACTTCATCCTGGAAGCCCTTGCAAACTAATACACAGACACACACAATCTACCCACCCTACCCCGCATCCAGCTGCCCAGAGAATTTAGATAGAGCTGAGGAATCTTCCAAATCTTCCAAGTTACTGTTTTAATTCCATGCTGCATGATTTAAAAATATTCCTCCAGTTGTATGGTAAAGTAGGAAGATAAGGAAACGATACTCTTATAATGCAAAAAAAAAAAAAAAAAAAGTAGCAAAAATGGAGAAGCATTCATGAGAGCTTAGAAATAAGAAGGCGTAGCTAGTGAATAGCTTCTTGCTCTACTGTTCTTTTGATAAGGTTGTAGCCCACCCTACAGTTTTCAAAAAAGAAGCAGAACACTCAGCCTTCACTGCAGTTTACAAACCTCAGGCTTCCACACATGAGACACCTGAGTGACACTGTGCAGCAGAGGAAGACGGCCCACAATGGGGAAGCTGTGAAATTAAAATCATCATCATCATCATCATCATCATCATCATCATTATCAAAGGCCATAAAGAAAAAATTTTTCCCCAAGGATCAGATGCAAAAAAAAGAGAATTCAGAAATAAAACCACACCTATATGGGCAGCTCATCTATGACAAAGGAATCAAGAACACACAAGGAGGAAGGACTATCTATTCAACAAATGGTGCTGAGAAAATTGGACGGCCAACTGCTAAAAGAAGAAAAAAAAAAAAAAAAAAGAAGAGAAAAAAAAATGAAGGGAGATTACAATTAGCACCATACACAAAAATTAACTCAAATCTTGATGTAAGACTTGAAACCATTAGGTACATGGAGGAAAATGTAGGAAAAACACTCCATGAGATCAACCTCAGAGATGTCTTTGGGAAAGTGATATCTCCACCAAAGGAAGCTAAGGAAAATTAAACATCTAGGGCCACGTACCAAAGTAGCAGGTTTCGGGACCACAAAAGAAATCATCACTAAAGCAAAAAGGCAACTCACTGAATGGAGAAGGTATTTGCACAACATATATCAGTCAAGAGCTTAATCTCCAATAAATATAAAAAGTTCATACACCTTAATAACAAAAAAGCAAACAGCCCACTCAAAACAATGGGCGGAATGCATACCTTTCTACAAAAGACACATGGATGGCCACAGACACATGAAAAACTGCTCTACATCACTCACCCATCAGACAAATGCAAACCAAAACAATGATAAGGTATCAGCTTATACCAGTGAGAATAATCTGTATCAAAAAGACTAGAAGTGACAAGTGTTGGGTAGGGTGCAGAGAAAAAAGAATCTTCCAACACTGTTGATGGAAATGTAAATTAGTGCAATCTCTTTGGAAAATGGTATGGTGATTCCTAAAACAAGATAAAGCTACCATTCGATCCAGCAATCCAGAGAATATAAGAACTCTAACCAGAAAAAAATGTCTGCACCTCTTGGCTCACAGCAGTACAATTCACAACAGACAAGCATGGAAACAATCTAAAGTCCCTTCAAAAGATGTCTGGATAAAGACTGTGGTGTATACATACTCAGTGAAATCCTATGCAGTTGCTAAAGATGAAATGGTGCCCTTTGCAACAGCCTGGGTGGATTAGAAGTGAAATAAGTAAAGTATGGTAGAAAGAAAAAGAGAAGTAGAAGATCGTTTTCCGCACGTTGAAACATAAAGAAATCAAAGGCATGAACAGACAAATTTCAAACAAATGCACAACAGGAAAGACTGGCTGTGGTGGCCGTGGGGGCGTGGGAGATGGTAGAGAATGAGGCAGCGGTAAAGGACACTTGGGACTCTGCTGGTGGGTACAGTGTGAAATGCGCAGACCCATGTACCAGTTCAGTATCTTAAAAAGCATAGAGCAATGTGAAAAAAGTAATAGTAAAACAATTTTTTTTTTTTTAAGTTTAGGCCAGAGTCATTTCTGCAGGCTGGTTATATGGATGTGTTAGCTTTTCGAGAATTCATTGAGTTGACCATTTGCAGTTTGTCCAGTTTTCTGCACAAGTGTTGTACTTAAATAATAAGTATCATCAGTGTGCTCTGAATGTTTGCCCCCCACCAAATTCTCACCTTGGAATTCTAATGACCAATGTTAACAGTGTCACAGGCAAGGCCTTGGGAAGTTTTAGGTCGTGCGGGCACACCCTCATGAATGGGTCTCTTTGTGGGAGACTCCATAGTACTCCCTCCCACCCCGTGAAGACACAGCAAGGAGTCTTCCATCTGAAGGAGGGCCCTCACCTGACCATTCTGGCTTCCTGATCTTGGATTTCCAGTCTCCAGACTGGGAGACATCATTTTTTCTTGTTTATAAGCCACCCAGCCTGGGTATTTTGTTAAAGTGGACCAAATGGACTAAGATAGTATGCTTAATAATGTTTCAGTTTCCTTACCAAAAAATCAAGTCCAGGACTGGCTCTAAGTTCTGGGGCTGAAGTTCCCCACTCTTTTTCAGATGGCTAATAAGGCTCAATTCTATAGACTGGATCATAAAACCAAAGATCTCGGTGGCTGTTTGGCCCAAGAGGCCAGGTCAGAGTCAGTGTTCTGCATCCTGACTGTTCTGCATTCTGATCCTCTCACAGCTTCCCTGGGCCCTGGAGCTACAGGGCGTCTGAGCAGCCTAGTCCCGTCTCTGCCCTTACTGGCATGTCCCTGGGAATGTGGTCTGCTGTCTGCACCCAGGTTCCCTTGGTGTAAAAGGTTTCGGCCGGGCTCAAGGATTCTCAACTCTCCTCTAGCTATACAGGCTGTAATCTAACAAGGCTTCCTTCTTCAGGGCCACGGTGGCCCACCTGTCTCTTCCCCTTTTTGTCCCCCATAAGCTCATCTTACAAAGAGGGGCTCAGTGTGATACGTGATGTCCATCTTTCAATCTTACATGATACAAGCATGAGACAAAAGTAATTCCTGCCAGCCAGCACAAGCACAGGAAACAAAAACTGACTCTGAGCACTGGACAAAGGCCTTTGGCTGAATGAGGCTTTACAACCATCTTTCTGCAGTTGTTTTCACCAGGCAGCATGTCTCATCCTAGAAGGGGCTGTGGAACAATGGCACTGGTATGGGAGGTCTCCAACCTTTGTACCTCTAGTTGCAAAATGCTATATGGCAGCTGGAAGCGATAAAGCCAACTGGGTCCAACTGCACCAGGGGACAGGACCTTGTCACCTTTGATTACTGCAAACAAACCTTTCTCTTGAAGAGGCCCCACATGCGCAGCCTTCTTGTTCTAGATGCGCGGCAACCTGCAGGCTCAGGAATGCCCTCGCTACAGCTCCTATCCACACTGCCTCACAAATATGTCCACGAGGGAGGCTGCAGCCCCAGCTTGAAACCAAATCTGCCTAAAGATTTTCCCCTCCTGCCTCTATCTTTCAGACCACATCGCAGTAGAAAAACCAAAATTAGACGAGAACAGAAAGATGTAAATCAGTTACTGGATTTAGTGGGTTGCCCTGTCTTACCTTTGAGGGTGGAAGCATGGGGTCATGAGAAGCTTATCTAGAGCTTTTCACCCAGGGCACTAGGAATAGGGTATCTCAGCCAGGAATCACCTGAGGATCTGATTAATCAGTACATTCTGATGCTGCAGGTCTGTGGTGGAGACTGTTTCTAACAAGCTCCTAGGGGATTCGAATGATCGAGTGCAATTTGATGGGTAAGCGCTTAAGAGTACTAAGGGATTCCTGCCTTCAAGAAACACTGGGGTTGAGACAGTGGCTGACATTCAATTTTGCAGATGAGGAATGGAGACCCAGATGTTAAGTGGTTTCCCTAAGACAACAATTAATGACACAACCCAAAGCAAATGCTTTGTGCATTTGGGGCCACCTATTCCAGATGAGAAGGGAAGTCAGTAGACCTTCAGGCTCTCTATGGAAAGGCTCAAACCTCTACTCCTTTGTGACCGTTTATAGTCTACATTTCTGGCCATAATGCCAGATACTTTGTGGTATTTTACTCAGAAAGAAGACTCCCAGTGTCTAATAGTAAGATCAGAAACCTGACATTTTATTCCTTGTCAGAACTGGGCAGGTATATGGTTGCCAGATAAAATGTGGGTAGACAATAAAACATGAATTTCAGGGAAACAAAATAATTTTCTAGTATAATTATATCCCGTGCATAATTTAGGATATACCTATACTGGATGAGGGTGGGGGTGGGGAATCGCTGTTTTTTTGAAATTCAAATTGAGCTGGTGGGCCTGGGTTTTTATTTGCTAAGTTTGACAAACCTAGCAGGGTAAAAAGTGGGAAGAAGGAGAGGAGGGATTTGATAACAAGGAACATTTCCTGCTCCATCTCTGCTGACCATAAAAAAACTATGAAGATGCTGGCATGGTGGGTACTCCACCCGGATGCACAACTTATGACTGTGTCCGTCGCCTCTTGTAGTTCATCTCTCTGAATGGAGCAACAGTTTCTTAAGCAGCTCCATATAATATGAAATATCCAACATTTATAGCTGGTATAGTTAAGCTACGCCCCTGCAAAATCCATACATGTAGTCGTAACTCACAGCACCTCAGAACGTGACCTTGTTAGGAAATAGCGCTGTTGCAGATGTAATTGAGATGAGGTCACTGAGGAGTAGAATGGCCCCTAAACCAAAATGACTCATGTCCTAATAAAAAGGAGAAATTTGGAAGTAGAGACTGACATGCACACAAAGAAGACGCCATGGGTATACTGTGCTTGACCGCCATGTGCCAAGGAAGCAGAAGCTGGGAGAGGTGCCTGGGCAGTCGCTTCCCTAGAGCCTGCAGACAACTTGATCCTGATTTCTGGCCTCCTGAACTGTGAGACAATTAAGTTCTGTTGTATAAACTGCTCAAGTGTGTGGTCTTGTTGTTGCTCGATCTCTATAAATAAATGTTGGGACCTGGGAAGAAGAGATGAGGGGCTAGAGAAGGAGAAAGAGAAAGGAGGTGGAAAACTCACCCACATGCCCGTTAGTCACTTTCCAAAAACTTCTTCCACTGAGGGAAGAAAAGATTTAGAAGTGACAGACCACTTTGTATGAACAGTCACTGCTGTACTAGAATTCAGATTTTAAACAAGTTATGTGCTAGTTAAAGAAGAAACTTAGAAATCAAAATTGACCCAGGATCTATACAAAAAGGATAGATTCCTAAGCACCTACAGTCTTAAAGAGATTGGGGTTGGCAGGGGGCAGGGTGGGGGCTACAAATCACAACCTCAATGAAGTCGTGATTGTGATTTGTTTTTTCCCACGAGAAGTCTGCTTTCCTCCCGTGCTTACAAACCAGACATTACCATACTTGGGCTGGTGATTGAGGAACCCAAAACAAAACTGAGCAGGCTCTTCTGACTCTTGATAATTTGCTTGTCATATTTCACACAGGCCCAAATGGCAAGATTTAAAGAAAAGATAGGCTGGTTTAACAATATTTTATCTACTCTTTATAGAGTAACTGAAACCTCCTCAGTTCAGTATGGAATATAATGCACATTCCCCTCTACCCAGGCCTGTTCTGGCCCAGAGGATAGTCCGACCCTAGAAAAATGCCCAACCTAGCTGACTCCGGTCACTGTGACCTTTGCTGTTACTAAAAGATGCCAAGGTGATTATTTATCCCCTGAAGCCTTTGCACATGCTGATCCCTGTGCCTAGAATGTTCTTTCTACTGCCCAGACCCCTTCCCTTCACCCCCGAACACACACACACACACTCTCTCTCTCTCTCTCTCTCTCTCTCTCTCTCTCTGCTCAAATATTAGCTTCTCAGAAATATCTTTTCTCATTCCCCCTTTGATTTTTCCTTATGACATAAACTTGTATATTTCCCTTACCACCCTTTCTACAACTATAATTATTTGTGTGCTTGTTTGTTATCTGCCCCTCTCTAATAAATGGTAAGCTCCATGAGTTGAAATCAGACATGCTTTGTAAGTCACTTTACACCCAGGACCTGGGAGCACAGTGGGACGTAATTATTTGTCTGCATTGATAATTAAGTAATTATTTAAACAAACAAATGGCCAGAAGCTCTTTATGCTTAGGAAATTCTGAGTTCAGTCACAAAGCACAAATCCTACACTTCTCACCCTGGCTGTGAGATGGGTGCTCTTAGGATATCACTGTTGTGCTCATTTTTCTGGGAAAATTTCAAACTCAAACATCAAACATCTGGTGGTTATCTGGCTTTAAAAACAGGCCCTTCCTATAATAAAGCATGTCCTGGTTACATGCATATTATTGTTGTTCCAGGACAATATTTTCTCACTATAAATTAATAAGGCAATGTTGGGTTATGATATGGCACATAAGTTGGTTTCAGGGAGAAATGTAATAAAAATACTGACCCCAACAACTGATAGTTGGATATCTCTTTATAAATTAATAAAATGAAATTTTGACACAAAAAAAGGAAAAAAAAATCTATGCATTTTATATTTACATAAAAAGTTAAAATTCAGGATTTATGAGTAGTAAGAACTGCATGACAGATGGTATTTTAGCAATACACGTAGAAAATCTTTTAAATGTACATACCACTTGACCCAAAAATTTTAGTAATAGGAATTTATCCTAAGAAAATAATCATAAATGCATGTAAAAATTTAGTCACATGAATATTTACTATAGCACTATTTATAATAAAAACTTATATATCCAATAATAATATGGGATTGAATAGATAACTTGTGGTGATTAAGAAATACTCTACAGTTTTTCAAAATGCCCTGTTGAACAGAATAATAATTAATGATATACAAAAAGGCTCATCATATGCTACTAGCAAGAAGAATCAGTTAGGAATCAATATTCCAAAATGTGAGCTACAGCTTTCACTGAGTGATGGAATCAGGGGTGATTTTATCTCCCATGTTTACCTGTATTGTATCAGTTTCTTCTGAGAGTCATGCATCACTCAGTTATTTTGAAAAGTGTTTGCTTAAAAATAAATTTTAACCGGTCACCAAAGGACAAATACTACATGATTCCACTTACGTGCAATACCTAGAATAGACAGATTCATAGACAGAACATGGAATGGTGGTGGGAGCTGAGACAGAGACAGGACGGGGTGTTAGTGTCAACAGGTAAGGCATTTTAGTGCTACAAGAGCAAGAGCTCCCGAAACAGGGTGGTGACGGCAGAACAAAGGTGTGAATGTACTTAACGTCACTGAACTGTACACATGAAAGTGGTTAAGACAGCAAATTGTACATTACAGGTATTTACCACAATCTAAAAAGTTGTATCAGTAAATCAAAAGTACAGCAAGGTCTAGAGGTGTCTTACTTATTAGGACTTTCAAGAGAGAGAAGTAGAGAAGGATGAATTTGACCTTGGTCTATAACAAGGCAATCACTGTGCCCACCAGGGCTGGAGGGGTCTGGAGTCCAGCAGGCGTCTGCCTTGTTTCCTGACTACTAGCACTGGCGTTTCCTGTCCTGAGCATGGGGTTTTCTTCCTCTCTTGCCAGTGTCTCTCAGTTGGATTCTCAGATGAAGAGACTTTGCTGGCTGCACCAGAAGGCAGTCTACAGGGACAGTGGGGGCAGACAAGTTCAGAGAAGAGTCAAGACTAGGTCTACCATAGACCATTGGTTAAGGGATTTGTCTCCAAAGTCCTTCAGCTAGCTATTGGTGGAGCCAAGCAAAGACATGACTCTCACTCTAAAGCAGACAACTCACCTCTCACCTACTGAGTGAAGAGGAGGGGCCCAGCAAATAAAAATTTATTTTATTCATCAAGAGGGCCCCCACTGCTTCACAAGTAACAAAGAGGAGCTATGCCTGAATCCTGATGGTGGGGGCTGAGAACCACAAGGCTGCAGAGTGATGCCAGCAGTTGTATCTAACATGGGTGGGATGTTGGATGCTGACTGTAAGTATCTAAAAAGATCACACTTGTATATGGGAAGAGGAGGGCTCACAGTCCTGCCAAGGAAGTGCAGAGACAATGCTTTTCTTACCTGCTGTAGGCACGCTAACATTATACTGAGGTAAAATAAATAGGAAGGCAGCCTTGGCAGTGACCTGCAAAATAAAGGAAAAAAAGATCCAAATTAGCTTCTTGATCACAGCAAAAGAAACAAGTGGAACCTGCTGCCAGCCCCAGGCCCACCCCTTTTACATCCCAGATCCACAGACCTTGCCAATGACAAGGCCTGATTCTCACCTTATCCCATGGGCAGTACTGACCATTCATTGTTGTTCTGTGATGACATCCCTCCTAATAACTAAACACTAAAAGTAAGTAAAGAATCCTGGGCCTTGGCGAGTATCAAGATTTGGCATCACCATGGATGGAATGCATATTCTGTGCTTGGTCAACTGAGAGCTCACAAGCTAAAGGTACAAATCTCTGCAATGAATTCACTCATCCCCTCATTCATTCATACTTAAGTTAGTTCTGGACAGCCAGCGCTGTGGAAGAGGGAAACACCAACGAGGACATGGCTCTCGAGACGCCGAGGGTCTGGCTGAGTGTCCTGGGCACAGGGGTTAACTGCAGGTTGGACAACAGCGCCAAGAATCTAAAGTTGAGCTTCAGAAACAGAGAATTCCAGCTGTTAATTTCACATCCAACCTACTGCGGAACTTGGGGCAAGACAGGAAACTCTTGGCTTGTTTATTTAAAAAACCTTTGAAATCTTAGCGGGGTGGGGGGCGGGGGCTGAGAAACAAGCCTGGTTGTCACCTGGTTATTAACTGCCAAATAAGCATGCTGGCCATTTAGCCTCAGGAAGATTTACAAAATACGGGGACCTGAAACTTAGACTGAAAAACTGACAGCCTGGGTTCAAACACCGCCTGGGCCATCTGCGAGCTGTGTGGCCGTGAGCCAGAAATCTCACAGCCTGAGCCTCAGTGTGCCCACCTGTAAAATCAGGACTTTCTGTCATGCCCCAGCTGGTCAGGGGGGCCCTGGCCAGGCTGTTAGTGTGGTGCTTCTGCTGTGCAGGAGGGCCTGGGACCCCACCCACACTGCCTCAGGCCATGAGTGGAGGCAGGTGAGGAGGTGGACCAGGCATAGGCCTTTTCTAGGCAGCACCTCGTCAGTAAGGAGTTACTGTTTCTCCTCTCAACAAAAAGGTTTCAAGGGTACACCGTGGGTGTGAGGGGAACTGGCTGCATGTGGCAGAAGCAACATGAGGATGCGTGAACGACGCTCTGCAGATTCTCTACTTCACCTGGATTCCAGACAACCAGGCAGATCACAGTTCATTTCTAAGATACATTACTCAGACAGACCTCTCTCAGTCTATCCACGAAAGCACAAAACTCTCCCCGTCAACAAGTCTCTTTTCCCTGTGGTGGGGTGTCACTTGCTCTTTGTACCCATTGCTGCACGAGTCTTCTTGTCAACGTGTGCCATAGCCCTAGGCAAGGGCTTGAGAGGACAAAAGTCAAACAAGACTGGGCATGAGAAGGCATTCTAGGAAACAATAAGCCATATCCAAATAGACAGGTCTTCCCGACCCTCTGCCCCTAGACCATACTACTTTGGTCCTCGAGATCTTTGCGGTGTGTTCCTGATCTCGTTTCCAGGACCTGCATTTCTTTAGAGTACACGTGCTTTGTTTCAGGCAAAAGGTGCTTTTTACTGCTTCCTTTTGGGGGGTTTTGATCTCTCTCATTTTGTATCCTACTTCTAAACCTTCAACCCCACCCACAAAAGAAAGAAAATCCACTTTAGTTGATGAGAATATCACTCGCCCTTCATAACCCAGCTGAACTGTGTGCCCATCAGGAAGCCTTTCCTAACTGCCCCAGGATATGCTCCCTTCCTGTGGGAGCGCTGTGTCCCATACACCCTCCAACGCATCATCCTTTCCAAGTGCCGGTTTCTAGTTCTCAGGAGTCACTCCCTGACTCAGCCCTCCAGCGGTCCTCACACCCTCGCAAGTAACTGACCCAACGCACACAGCAAGCACGCGGCAATTGCTCATGGATAAGGTGAAATGCGGCAGCTGAATCTGTTCTTCACTCAACTGTGTTTGTTTCCATTCTTTAGTGAGAGCTGCCCACTGTCCCCCACAGCTTTCTGCTTGAGGCCCATCTAGCTGCTAACCCACCAAACCCCCTTCTGTCAGTTCATCATGAAACCCCCTGGAACCACAGTGTTCTCCCCGCCGAACTCCAATCACACGGTCTTCTTTGACCTCTCTCTACTACCTGCCACTCCTTTGCGGGAAAACTTTATCTCCTCAGGGTAGAATCCCTTCAGGGGAAGATCGGAAGAAACTGGAGATGGAGGAGGAAAGGAGAGAGGAAAAAGGCAGCAAGAGGAAACAATTCATTCATCTGGGAAGGCCATGGACCCTCTCCTGGGCTCTGAACATTGAGCAGGAATGGAGCGGGTATGTCATTGTCACATGCCTACCCATATTCTTCTGCTGTGGATCCCACAGTCTTGCTCTTGAGCACCCCAAAGCCTCTATCAACTATGTGGACACCTAGAGAGCCTCTGTTATTTGGCCAAAGTCTATTTCTAAGACACATTATTCAATATGTAGACTGCTGGTGTTCAGCCCTGACTGCACATTTGAATCCCTGGGGAAGATTTAAAACCTCCACATAGAGCCAAGACCAGCCAATTAAACCTGACTCTTTAGGGCCTCAGCACGTCATCAGGTTCCCCAGAGTATTCCAATGTGCAGCCAGGTCTGAGAGCCATTCCTGCAGACTGTCCCTCCTCGTCCTCCTCAAGAGGCCTCTCTAGACAGCGTGTCTTGGAGCCCTTTCTGTGTCCTTCATAAAATTAGTTTGTTTTTTCAACAAAATGTTATTTTAACTTCAAAAGAAATACCCTTACTTTGAAAATTGCAAACAATTCAGAAATATGTAAAGTAAAAATCTGAGAGTCACTCTGTTCTCTGCTTTCTTCCCTTTCTGTTCAGTCTGGCACCAATTCTCTGAGAGCTTTCTCTACATATTTAGCCATTTGGAACTTACTTCATTTTATTTTGACATTATTACTTGGATTATGCTTAAACAATAAGGGGTTAAAGAGTGAAAAACATTTAAAAGAACAACTTATTAAATAACATTTAAATCATTTTTCAAGCCCTGTTATCTCAGTGGTTACAGAGAACAAGGCACAAACCCATTCAATGCACATGGCAGTATCCAAAGCAACTTTACTTGCAAAATGTGTAAATCAACCCTTCATTTACTAATGTCAACATATAAACCAGCAACTGTATAACAAAATCTCTCTTAAACATACTATAGCATTTCAGTAATATTTCCCATAGGGCTGTCCCTAATGTTTAATGCTTATGTTTTGTTCAGTTGTGAAAAATTGGCTCTCTGTGAAAGTACATATAAATGTATAGAATCAGCTATTCTAACTATTAAAAGAATCATCCCACATCTTTGTTAAGGAAGATAAGATATTTGGTATATGGGCTGCAACATATATTTTTGCCCTACTCCTCTCTCTCTCTCTCTCTCTCTCTCTCTCTCTCTCTCTCTCTCTCTCTCTCTCTCTCTCTCT
>RJWH01001992.1:0-161508 GCA_004363575.1 Solenodon paradoxus | reverse complement strand
AGAATTAGAGTCCTACAAGTCCCTGGTCATTACATTTCCATCAACTGATCAATTCGAACAATATATAAACTCATTTTCTTCATGTTTTCTTTTGAAACACTACACTTTATATATGAAAGCATGAACCTGGATCTTATGGCCACCAGCACTCTAACTAATGCCTGAGGAATCTTATATAATACATGTGCTCTGTAGGCATAGCACAGCTCTGGGAACATGAGACAGCACTTGAACACCACAACTGAGGATCATTTTAAACAGCAAATGATGAACAAAGCACAAAAGCGTAAAAAGCATGGCACTAAAGTGACTACAGAAAGGACGCTTGCCTACAGTAGGAGAGAAGGCAGAACGTCATCTTGTTCCACTTCAGCAGGAAACAAGCTGACTGGAAGACTCAAAATCTTCACTGCTCTGAGCACATCCACAAGTGACTGCAAAACCACCACAAGTATTCACTTGGAGGTTACAAATAAATTTTAGGGAGAAGGAACAATGACAGATAAACCATCTACAAAGACTGAGGATCAGGATTTCAGAGCAAACCTGAAGGCCAGCTCCATGAAGGCCAGGAATTTTTCTTTTTTAACACCTTTGAGGTATAATTTATACACCATAAAATTCACCACCATTCAATTCATTGTTAAGTACATAGTTTTATGGGGCTTATCTTTGTTTTTAAACTTTCTCCTCATGAGAATATAAATTTAGGAAGGTGGGGGCGGGCAGTGCAGGGATCTGACTTTTCTTGATAATCTTTAATCCATAGCCCGAAAGAGCCTGGAACACAGACAGCACTCAGTAAGCACTTGTTAAATGAGTATGGTGATTAAGTCAGGGAGTCAGTTTGCACTCAGTTACCTGACCCTCAGCCTGCCAGCTGCCTGCATTTACATGCCTGTGGGGTCCTGGCTCTCTCACTGGGCTGCATTCCATTGCTAGACACAGGGTGGGCATCTCATTAATACTTACCTGATGAACTAATACAGCAAAAAAATTTAATATTTAGTAACTGCAGATAAATGCTTAATAAGATTCTTAGAGAAAAAGATTTAGGACTCCGATGAAGGCAAAAATAATAGATTCCAGTATTTTTCCATTCCTTCCCCATTCCTCGCCCCAGTAGAAACAAAAGATGATTCCAAAACATGAATCTCTCTTTGTAGGCAGCCGGTGCCCCCTCCCACATTACCACATCTCAGCAAGATGGTGTCTGTTTCCCTGTTTTTCAGATGAAGAAGTTAAACCTGAAGCACAAAGGTAAAGCGTTCTACTGAGACCTTAAAGTTTTGCAAGCAGAAAAGGTAACATTCAACTTTATCTTCTAAGGAAGGAAGGAAGGGAGAGGAGGCAGAAGCATTTGTACAGAAGGAAGGAAGAGGAGAAGGAAGCATTTTTAATTACTTGTATATTTATTTTTTGGTTGTCCTCCCTGGCCCCAAGTCCTTGAGCTTTATGTGGTCCAAGTCCCAGCCTCTGGTTTAACACCTGAACCACCAGAGCATGCCTCATCTCGATATTTAAAAAAGATTTGTTCTGAAAGCAAATTTAGGACACACAAAGTACAACATAAGAAATCGAATGGCAACATAAAATGGAAGAAAAAGAATGCTGGAGGCAAAAAGAAGGAGCAAGAATGAGGCTGATCCACAAAAATGCATTCCAGTGAAGTCCTACTTGTCAGCTAAAGGTGGCCAGAAACTTGCCTCTAAGTTTTCTAGAAGCTCTCTGAAGGAGGGAAGGGCAGCAGCAGTGCCTGGATTCTCCGCATCCATTAATTTAAAAAAAAGCAAAAAGATGATTAAAAAAAAGCTAAAAAACAAAAACCGCTCTACTTCTCCAGCATAAAAACCACTGTCTGCATTTTAACAGGTGCTGTGATGCCCCAAAACTTCACTTCATAACCCTCTCCCAACTTCAAACCAGGAACAAGAATAACAAGCTCCTCGCTACAAGCACTGGTTTGGTACATGTTGCACGAAAGGCTAAGAAACAGTAGTCTATTAAAAATGTCATTCCAGTGGGAGGGGTTTGAGCTCTTTAGCTGATTTCTGGTTATGGCTGTGCCCAGCGCAATTTCACCGCACGGGCTCCAGCTCAGCTCCCCGTGCGCTGGCTCTCCTTTCACCCCATCCCAAGATGGCCCTTTGTGGCTCTGCATCTCAGTCCTACTGGGCCTGCCTCTCGCTGCCTCTGCAGCTGGTCCTGAGATCCCTAGCCTCTGCCCCACTCGTGTCTGGAGACCCCCGAGCTCCATCCAAAATCCAAATGTGCAGCTTAACTGAGAACCGTGCCGGGTATCCTAAACCCACTGTTAGTCATCAGCTGATCCGTCTCCAGCTGAAGTGCCAGTTGTTTCTTGGTGTTTGTCTCAGGAAAATAAGTAGGAGATTTGGGAGTGAGGAAGCAAAAAATCCTCTTCTGCCTTTTGTGCTACAACAGCAACGGCAAAAAGCAAGGGAATGTCTCCACACCAAACTCTGAGTGCCACCACCGGAGCTCTCGGGCTCTCTAGAATCCCACTCAGTAGCTGCCTCACTGGACGATGTCTCACCCACAGTCCTCCAAAGCCTCCAGTGCACATCCTCAAGGACCTGCTTTCTGAAGCCAAATGGATGCACAGAAAGAAATCTCAAAGAACTAGAACAATGAGATCTGAAAGACAAATCTAAGAACATTCAAGGAATCCTGCCTAAGATCACTTAGTTAATAAGTGACAAAGTCAGGACTCAAATTCAGAGCCACCAGATACCAAAGATTATACTCTTAAATTACTCACCAGCTTATTCTGTCTCCAGACATCTAGATAGGAGCAATGTGCCCTTACAGACAGAGAGCTCAACAACACTCAGTTGACAGAGCTGTTTAAAGAAAAGCCCTTCCTTATTAGAAAAGAACTGAACCATTTGCCTTTTCTTGTCTCCAGTGAGCTGTTTGGATCATTACCCTGACGGGGAGCAGCCAAGTCACCTTAATCTTTGTCTTTCATACAGCCTCCTTCTCTACACCCCACCTCCTGGAAGTTGAGAAATCAAAGACATGGCAACAAAATGAAAAGACTAAACAAATATTTTCTGTAAGGATCATGTGAGAGGGGACTTTTCTTTTTCATTAAATATCTGATAACATCTTAGTCTTTTTTTTATGTTACTTTTCCATCTTGGAGTGGTTAAAAGTACATGATTCATTGAAATGACCAAGGGAGGGAAAGCAAATGAATCACTGCACTCAGCCCACATGGATCTTCTGGTCACCGTGCCCTGGGAATAGCATCCCAAGAGCCAAGCCTACCAGTCCCACCTGCTGCAGCTGCTGGCTACACAGGAGAAAGGAGCCATTTGGGACTCACCAAAGAGTGAGTCAGGGAAAGTGAGAAACAGCAGAGCCTCAAGGAGTTACCCTGTAACTGTTCTAAAAAGCATTTTCTGCTATCAGCTTAGCAGTTTCTTGCCCACATTTCATCACTTTCAACTCCTGGGTATGCCCTGCTGCAGACCAATCACTCCTTACATGCTACACATATTTCAAAGAGTGATGTCAGTGTCATTTTCCTCCCCATTTACACAAGCTAGAAGTACAAGACTCATGTATCTTTGCAACAGATAAATCTCTGTTCCTTTTATTGTTTTTATTGCTCTGCTGAAATCTGCCTAGCAAGTACTTCTGGTAGTAGAGTGCCCAGGTTAAGGCCACTCGGGATTCAGTCTTCAGGAGTTAGAGGGAGAATTGCTACCTCAGCCCAGTTTGTCATGGGCCTTTTGAAGCTTCTCTCCTCTATCACCTAATCAATGAATCACATTTGAAACCTAAACTCACTGTCCATTTCCTTTCAACCTGGGGGTCTCTCAGTATACTGTTTCTCCCCATTCACTGCTTGCTTTTATCATCACAGCCTTGGTGGTTTGGGGGTCTTACACTTGATCTCCTGCATCCCCAATTATTTAGTTTTTGGACTTTGGGTAAGTTGATCAATCTGTATTAGCCTGAGTTTCCTCATCTGTGACAAGGGAATGATAATCCCCATTTCCTAGTGTTAGGTGAGCAGAGTCTTTCTTAGCCCACATCATCCAATAACCTCTTTTTCTCCAGGGACTGTTCCCTGAGACTTCATTAAGGTGTTTTTAAAAATTATTTCCACTAATATTTTCTCACAGTTTATCTATATTCTTTATTTCCTCTGTCTTTATCAGGATTTATAATTCTGCTGCTGCTTTGTTTCCTGACACCCAGGGCTGACTCATCTGCACATTGCATTCACAGTTTAATTCTCGCATCCAAATCGATAATTAAAACTGAAAACAAAAGCAATAACAACAAAAAAAAAGTCATTCCAATTATTTCCCATCCCTTTAAGGCTATTTATAGGAAACATTATTGAATTTAATAGCTTTTTAAATGCCAGGCTCAATGAGTGAAAGGTGGAAAGCAACAACATGTTAATACGCTAATGTGAAAGGAAAACACTGAATTATGTAGAAGGGGCCCTCTCTCTCTCTCTCTCTCTCTCTCTCTCTCTCTCTCTCTCTCTCTCTCTCTCTCTCTCTCTCTCTCTCTCTCTCTCTCTCTCACACACACACACACACACACACACACACACACAGCTTCACTGAACTTTTAACTAAAGCAGGGCATTGAGCATAAAGGCAATGGCATTGAGGGTGCCTGTGTAGCCATAACAAAACCAGACTGTTCCACATGCCATGTTCTATTAGGGGCACATGAATATGAGCTGTTAGTTACAAGTAGACCAAGGATGCGGGTGGTGAAAGAGCTGCTTCCAGCAAAGCACAGTGAGCTTGGATTTCGGTCCTAGTTCTGCTGTGGGGCAGCTGGGTGACCTTGGGTAAGGTATTTCACTCTCCTCTACCCCAAGTTTTCTCATCCATTAACAACAATAATAATGGCACTTAATGTTATCAAGTGTTATCTCAGTGCCTGGCAGAGTTGTAAGTACTTGACATAAATTATCTCATGTAATTCTCACAACAACCCCACAAGGTAGACACTAATAATATCCCTATTTCACAGATTAGCAAAGGGAAGATAAGACCAGGAGGTTAGAATGCCTGTCCTTAAAGGGCCTCCTCACCCACAGCTCCAAAGAAACCATTTCCTGATTCCACTAATTCGTCAATGACAAAAACACATCCTTAGACTGACAACTTGCTGAAAGATCTTTCCAAAAGTTTAAAATATATTACTACTTCTCTGTCTTGTGCAAATGACGCCTGGACATCATCTATGTCTGAATGAGCAAGAGTATAAGGCCTCTCGAGTTCGTTCGTCAGCCACCCACCCACGGACACTGGGCACACCTGGGCTCCCCCGAATGCCCCAATCTGTTCTTTTCACTGCAAGTTGATCTCCGGGTACCAAAAAAGAAAAAAGAAAAGCAATGAAAGCGGTCTCATTGCTTTCCTTTTAGGTAGCATTGAATCCTCTGGTTTGGTTTGTTCTGTTTATTTCTTGGCAGGCACATCCATGCACGGACACTTGCAAGGAGCTGTGTTGGCAGATGCGCCACGGAAGATAGGATAGGGTATGAGGCCTTGTTTGCAAAGAAGCAGCTCTGTTCCAAGCCATTTCTGTCCAGGAAACCACCAGTCATATGGAAGGGCTGAAACACAAAGCGTAGCCGGTGGCCAAATCATAACCCCATGACCAAGGGTCATGACCGAGGGTCAGGACACTGGCTTCCTTCTTCCTGAGAAGCACAGGTAAGGCCAGGTGAATGCCTTACTTCTCCCCAGCTTAGCCTGTTCTCAGGAAGCCAAATGTTCTCCATTCAGACATCCCAAAAACCGCTTCTGCATCTCTCTGCTGCGGCAGTGGATAGGAAAATTTCAGTCAGACAGGAAAACATTTCAAAGCCACGCCCAACTGGTGGGGAAGCGTCTTTTTTTAATAAAAGAGTCTTTCAGCCCTTCTTTCCTGGAGTGTCTGCTCAGGAGGTTCCTGCTTTCTGAGAAGACTGTGAGTCCCCCTGATCACCTGCACCCGGGATTTTATGGCCAGCAGTCCACGTACTTGGGTTGTGGCCCATCACGCAACAGAAAGCAGATATATCTGAAACAAAAATGCTTTTCAGTCATGCTTTCTGAAATTCTCCACTGGGGATGACCAAAAGCTGGCTAGGAGGGCCAGTGCCTGGCACCAGAGGAAAGCGTTCTAACAGTACCTGTCTGTGTGCTTTGAGCCACGCCTAGGGACTCTGGTTTTCTCCTCTGAAAAACTGCCCTGATATAAGAATTAAGCAAAGCTAAACAAATGACTCCAACAGTCTCTGTAAACCTGTGTTTATATGTTGAACAGACCCACTATGAACACACACGTCGAAGTTTTAGATTAAAAAAAGACAATGTGTATTTGTAAGGCAGACTCCCAATCTGAATAGCAGCAATGAAATTATATTACTTGCTTTATTATAGTTATCAGTTCCAAAGTCTACACTTTATATTGGGATAAAAAGGATTTTAGAAAGGGTCACGAGAGAGTTTTAAAAATCTTTGCAGTTGGGCTTTAAAAAATATGTACATATGATTGAACTTGTTATGCTAGCCAACTCCAATGTGGGAAATTAATCAAATAATTAAATGAAAAACAGGAGATGGGCTAGGGACAGCCCTTCCCTATCTCCTTCATATTACATAAAAATATTAGTTATAAATGGATGAAAACTGCATATTTCTGCAATTAATGATTGACCTACTATGTGCCTTATGGATAACCTTAAATGAAATATGTACATCTTCATGAAAAAAAGATATTTCTTCCCTGAAGGTCTTGGAATGCATGCATGCATGCATGCACACACGCACACACACACACACACACACACACACACACACACACACACACTTCCCCCTCAAAAAGAACTCTAGATCAATATTTCTAATATTCTTACTTGATTATATATTTCTCTCCTTCACTGCCCCTACCCCAGTTACTTTCTCAATATTTGGATAGCGTGATTTACTTAAAAACCATTCCTGCTAGAAGCTAACAACTAAATAGAGAAATGCTCACACAAAATAATCTGAAAAATTTCAAAGTTTTCAAAATGTATTTCTGAATTTCTCAGAATTCAGAATACTGTTTTGGATATCAGAAAACTCAGACACTGGTCAGGACAAAATACTTTTGCTTTTGGCCAAAAGCCACCTGTGCAGATATAATATCTTATAAATCAACTAAAAATAAAAGAAGAAAAGAGAAAAGAGTCTAGGAGTATAGGATTTTAAGTTGTGAGGGATTTTTTGAGAGTTAAAATTCAGTAACAATTTAAACTCGATTGTAGAAAAACAACCACTGTACCGATATACCCCAGGGTCATCTGACATGGGTTGAAGAGAAGCTTTAGCTCCATACGGCAGGAAGCGCAGATAGGGGAGGTATTCTAATTGTCAGAGATGTGTCCTGGGAGACACGTCACTAATCATTGGCAATCATTAAAAGCTGATACCCAGGGGGACCATCCCCAAGAAACTCCTGGCATTTGTCGGTATGTGGGGAAACAAACTAATAATTCAGGGGCTCCAAAGACCCAGGATAGCTGGAACAGGCCAGGCTCCATATATTTGCTTATGGTTAGGGAAGGAAAGAATCAGTAGACAGTGATCTACTGTGACCATTCTGAATTACTTGATGGCATCTGGAAAGTTTCCTACTCAACACAGCATGTTGATTCCCACGTTTTGACTAAAGACCCAGGCATGTGGGTTACAGCTTGCGAAAATACCGAATGGCAAGTTCGCAGGGACAGCACAGCAAAGTGAAGTTGTTTCCAGGGGCCACGAACCAGGCCTGTGAGCAGGACTGATGGTTGATTCCCAGAGGACGCTTTCCTACTCCTCTAAGTACTGGGAGGGGCACACAAAGAGAAGCTCTACCCCAAGCTATCCACCCTGGCACATATTTAAACTGAACCAACCAGGATTGGAAGACAACTGAATGAGTTTTTAAAATAAGTCATTCTGTAGTGATTTTAGATGTGTGATCTCTGAGAGGTGAAAGAGATTAAGTGATGGGTCCCAAAACAGATCACTCTGGTACCATTCTGATACCAGCAAGAGCCTTACGCTTCTGTGCAAAGCAAGACGTCCAGGTCTGGCTGGCAACTGTTACGTGCGTCTTGATTCTGAATCTCCTGTTTCCTACCACACTCTGTGTGACAACAATGCACATCCTGAGCCTCTGGGATTGGCATCCAGCCCATTTTACATGAATCTACAATGACCTGCTTAAATCCAACCTTCAGGAGAGCACCTGATAAATAGAATTTAATGATGATGGTGAAATAAATCAAGGCCAAGGTTAATGGAAAACACCCAGCACTCTAAAGTCCCTATTTGTCAACATATAACATTCCCAAGGGGATATCCTGAATCGCCTTCAAAGTCTTCAAAGTGGAAAAGGAAAATAACAACATAAAAGGCAAGAGTCCAGGAGAAAATGTGCACAGATAAACAGAAAAGACCATCTAAGTCCAAAGGCAAAGCCTCCAGTAAACACTATGCCACTTTGCTATAAACCAGTCCCTCCATGTCCCTAACAGAATAAACAAAGTCTGGACAAATGTCGATATTCAGGTTAAAACTATAGAGATTACTACAAAATCTTATTTTACTATTTGGGAGTAGTATTTTAAACAACATCTAAAAATCCGTGGCACTTTCTTAGCCCAGGAGGCCAATCTCCCCCACAGCCCACAGCACCCCGGGGAGGCTGACTGGGACCTCATAGAGGGAAAATGCAGCCTGGGAAGAAAAGCAAACATCAGAGGGAGAGGCTGGGCCCCAGTCTGAACTCACAGCTGGTCCTAAGAGGTTGACAGGAGGTTACAGGCACACTCGTCACTGCACTGGCTGATGAATCCAGGTCTCAAAGCCAGAAATGGGGTCAGACTCCAGTACCCCAGGCTCTTTTGACAGTGCTATTTCAGGAGGATAAAGGAAGGAACAAGAACTGCCTGGGACATTGTTCACCTTCAGCTTTGGCCAAGCCCAGATCACCTCTAAGCAAAACATAGGAGACGCAGAGACACAA
Source organism: Solenodon paradoxus (assembly GCA_004363575.1). NCBI lineage: Eukaryota > Metazoa > Chordata > Mammalia > Eulipotyphla > Solenodontidae > Solenodon > Solenodon paradoxus. The sequence continues at coordinate 152,463 of RJWH01001992.1, read as the reverse complement.
AGGGCAAGAGAGAGGAAAGATTCTCCCCTGCCTAGATTGTAGGGGTTGGGGAGCCTACTTCTATACCTCTTCAGTCTCTGGTCTGTCCCTGCAGAGGACGTGACCCTGAGACAAGAAACAAGACCTCCAAGAGATGATGAAAGGATGATCCCTGAGGGCTGGTTCTGTCATCAACTCTCACAAAGCTCTGAGAAAGAAGACATATCTAACTTCCTAAAAACAGGCCCTGTTCCACAGTCCTCCATGTGATTCCCTGGCATCTAAAGAGAATTAGGACCCCAGGCTGGAATCCAAGGATACTATGGTGTTCCACTTCGCTTTTCCAAGCTTTACCCCCTCAACTCCCAGACATGGCAATGCCCTCTGACCTCACCCATACCCAGGCAGGAAAGGCACCACCCAAATTGGGAGTCCAGTCAGATAAATCAATACATAAAAGCTCAATTATAATACAACAGCAAGCTCATTATTAGAGGGTACATGCAGCAGTTCAGGAGACAAGGGGGAGCTCTCTAACTGAGACAGGGCTTGAGGCCAATTACCCCCATGGAGAACTTCACCAAGGAGGTTCCACTTGACCTGTACCCCAAAGGAAAGGACAGCTCAAAATGAAGCAGGAAGGAGGCTGCATGAACTAAGATGGTAGGAGAAATATAACTCCCAAGAAAATGAATGGTTTATGTGCAGAAGGTGATGAGGAACCAGGTCCAGTGAAGGGCCCACTAAGGCAAGTATAAAAATCGGAACTTCTCCTACATGTGAGAGGTAGCCATGTATGATTTTTATAATTTTTTTGAGGTAACCTTGATTTACAACAAAAGTTTTACATGTGCGGTTTACAATTCATCAAATATACGATGACAAAACCACACTTGTCACCACTATCCATTGGACCCCATTACCCTTCGCTCCCACCACCACCCCCTTCCCTTCTGGGAACCTCAGTTCTGTTGTCAATGTCCAAGGGTTGCTTTTTGTTTTGTCTGTTTGTTTACTTGTTTCTTTATATTTCACATGAGTGAGATCATCCATTATTTGTCTTTCTCTGCCTGACACATTTCACTAAGCATAATCCCCTCCAGTTCCATCTGCGTTGTCGTGATGGGTTCATCTTTTTCCTCTAGCTGAGGAGTATTCCATTGCATATAAGTACCACATCTTCTTTATCCACTCTGTCAATGGGCACTTCAACTATTTCCATTTTTTGGCTGTTGTAAATAGTGCTACATTGAACACAGGGATGCATGGATCTTTTTAAATGAGTGTTTTCATAGTCTGTGGATAGATACCTAAAACTGGAATTGCTGGATCCATATGGCAGTTCTATTTTTAATTTTTAATTTCTTTTTTAAAGGAAAGATGCAGGCAGGAATGAAGGCAAGCAGACAGGCAGACAGGAAGAGGGAGGAGGAAGCACTTTATTTTATCTGCATTTTTAGTTGTTCACACTAGTTGTTTCCCCTGAACCTGGGACTTGAACCCAGGGGTATGTGGGCTGTTGCCTTCCTACATAAATCTAACCGGTGCTCCACCAGGGTGCATCTATTTTTAACTCTTTGAGAAAACGCCACACGGTTCTCCAAAGTGGCTGTACCAATTTACATCCCCACCAACAGTGTACAAAGGTTCCCTTTTCTCCACATCTTCACCAACAGTTGATGCTCACGAACGATTTTTAAGCTAGCACCACGAGATTTCTGCTGCAGAGAGCTCATTCTGTACACCATTAGAGGGTGGCCTGGAGAGAGGAGGGGAGGCAGGCAGCATGGAGACCAGTGAGGAAGGAGGCCACTGCAAGAAGGGATAATGCAGGCCTGGGCAGAGACACTGGCAGCAGGCATCGGACAGCATTGTGCAATTTCAAGAAGGTTCAATGGCATAAAAAATTAAGGTGAGGTGATTGTGCTCCAGTTTTGTTTAGGAAACATGTACACACATATCATTGAAATAGAATGTGCTCAGCGTATAACAGTTATGCAGTATTGAGGATGGTGGCATCATGCACCAAGAGAGACAACTGCAGCAGTCCAGGGACTGCAGGGAGAGGCAGGAGGACACTAAGAAGGCACAGAGAGACTGCGGCAAACCCATGAGGGTCCCAGGAGCCAAGGAAGGAGTGGGGCAAGGAGTGACTGTGTGACCTCCAGGCAGTCGAGTCATCCTGAGGCTAAAATGAGGACTACACAGAGGTAGTGGTCTTCTTCTTCTTCTTCTTCTTTTTTTGTTGTTTTTCCTGATGTGTCCCAGATGGTTGGATGGTGTTTGGTACACACTGGAGCCTCAGTAAATGTGTATGGAATGAATGAATGAATGAATGAATGAATGCACGGAGAGTCCATCAGATCTGAGGACAAGGAGGTCACTAGGGACATTGCTGAGTAAATGCTGGAGGAAAGGAGGGGGCAGAAGTTAGTGTACATGGGTGAACATACACGAAGTCGGGGAGTGGATGCAGAAGTCTGGGCGTTTTTTGGGGTGGGAGATCAAAGAGGGCTGAGAGTTGCTGGAACCTTCCTGGGATGGGGAGAAAGATCAGAGAGAAAAGTGATTGGATATGCAGAAAAGTAAGGGAAACTAGAGAGGAAAACATCAATTCAAGGGGAATTACTTTAGGAAATTCAATCTCAGACCACAAGAGAGGGCCACCCAAGGGCAGCATGCCCTTCAGGTCCCAGTGGCCTCCTGTTCCCCAAGATTCCTGCTCCCTCTGAAGTTCTGATATTTGTCTAGAACAAATATTGGAAACAGAGAAGATGTTCCATCAATATGCTTGGACTGATGTAATTAGGTAGAAATAAAGGAAAGCAGGAAGTTGAAGACGACTTTGGAAGACTTGGGGGTGAGAGGCAAAGAAAATTACCACCACCCCCCCCCGTTATATTCATAACAGGAGCAGGAAATACGTGGATTTCATCAATTACTGTGCTCCAGCGCGCCACCGCCGCTCTCAGAGACCATGACTTTCCTCCCATTCATTTCCCAGAGGACGTGCAGGGCCGCCTGCAGGAGCTCGTGCGCGGATGGCTGTTCTGCAGGCTCCCAGGCGGGGAAATGGTGGGGTGCTGGCCCAAGGGCCATCAGGAGGCCTCAGCTTCATATCAGACGATCAGCCTTTACTCTCTCTGAGCCACAAACGTGGATAAGTGCCCGGTCCTGGGCCAGGTTCCACATGCTAAGACCTGTGGTGACTGTCACCACAGCCACAGGATTGCTTCCAGGACTTTCTCCTGGATCTTATAACTGCCACCCTGATTGTCTAAAGAGATGTGTAAAGAAAAGCATTAGGGGAGTGTGTGTGTGTGTGTGTGTGTGTGTGTGTGTGTGTGTGTGTGCGCGCGCGCACGCGCACATGCATCAGTGAATCTGTGTATGCATGTGCACAACCAGCTGCTGAGACATTTTCACACTCCTGGAAGCATGTCTTTGTTTAGCACTATCTCTATAAAAACAGAATTCTTAAAAACATAAAATCGATAAAAAAAATTCTTAAAAGTATGAAAGCTGATAAGGCCACCAGACCTAATCCACATACATCCCAAGGACCCAGTTTTGTGTCCCCGGGGTGTCTGTGGGGAGCAACAAGTGTGAACAACTAAATAAAAAGAAAATAAAATACTTCTTCTTCTTCTCTTCCTCTCTGCCTGCCTACTCACTTTCATTCCTGCCGGCACCTTTCCATTTTTTATATATATATTCAATCCTTCCATCACAAAATATTTATGGAAAATTATATGCTATAGGAAATATAAAAAATAAAATGATAAAACCCACTTCCTTCCCTCAAAGGTTGAGAGACCAAAATCAGGAACAAGGTTCTCAAACTACTCCAACTCCTTATTTCAGAAATGATAAAGCAATCGCCTTTTATTGAAGATTTACAGCAAGCCAAGGAAAGTTAAGGCACTATATGATTGCCTCGTGTGATTCTCAGCAACCCTGAAAGGAACAACTAGTGTGTGAGGTGTTATAAATGCCAGGCAGAGCCTTAGACACCAAACAGGGATTAACTCATTTAACCTCCACTCCAGAAGGAACTACTACTGCTACCACTATTATTGACAGCTGCCCCAAAACACAGACAGAGATGATCTCATTTAATCCTCCCAGGGACCCTATCTTATAGGAAAACGAAAGTGAGGCTCCAAAAGTTTATATAACTTGCCCAAAGGCACACAACCAACAAGCTCCAGAAGTGGGGTTGAAACCCAAGACCCAAGCTACTTAGCAATGCACCTAAGACCTATGATCAAAGCAAGACTGTTGCATGAAGAGTTTGTTTTAAGACAAGAAAAGATGTTTTGAACCAGGATGAGATTAGACAAAGGAAGGTTGGGGGGGTGGGGGCGGGGAAGAATGGGGTATCTTTCCTTTCTCAATGGAGGGCATGGTTTTATACATGTTTGCACCCGCTAGGTGCCTGCTACAATAAATATGGGGAAGTGGTCTGGGTTTGGAGATTTCTAAATCTTCTCCAGGAAGACTTTCTACTAAATCAGAAAGATGTGAAGAGAGGGGGTCAGTGGAGGGGAGGGCTAAGGGTTAGAACAGAAGGACTGCACTGCTGAGAAAGCACAGGAGGCCTCCAGAAGGAACCTTCCAGTTAACACAGTCATAATGGTTTTGAGGGTCGATACCCACCCTGTAGGAGCCAACTTCAGATCTCAGCTGTGCCCATTTGTTTTAAACAAACTAGTCTGAAATGGGAGGAGGAAAGGGTATTCAGTTCTTGGACCCCTTAAGCTTGCTTTCCTCTTCTTTCCCTTCTCTCCCTCCCTTTTCCCTTCCCATTCCCTTTCTTCCTTCTTTCCGTTTTCTTTTTCTTTTTTCATTCATGCTTTGCTGGGCCCCGAAGTTGACCACCTCTGTCTACTGAGTTCATCTGGAAGAATATCACCTATTCCAGCACCATGTGCATTTCAAAAACTTGCTTCCCAAAATGCTCCAAGCTTTGATTAAGAGAATCGCTTCCCTCAGAGTAAGAGAGGCAACCTGGTTACATACAAATTTAAACTATTTCCAGCCACAAAACTCTAAAAAACTGTCCCATATTTCATAACTTACCAATTAAATTTTATCAGCTACCTAATAGACAAGTGAGTCTGAACAACTGCATGTGAAACTGCTGAAGTAATTTCCTGCTGAATACAGACATTCAAAGACAGGGGTAACTGCACACAGTGATTAGGATCCCATTTATGCTACACTGGAAACTCCTCTGGTCCTTGAGGGTCAAGTGTACAAAACACTGGGGGGTAAGAGAAGGAAATGGGTTTAAGTGGTACTTGAATATTATCTGAACTAGCCACAAAAGATAGAAGTGAAGGCATTTAGTGTTCTGCCATTCGTAAGAAATAAAGCCAATCCTGGTCTCACCAGCAATCAGAGCAATAAGCAGTATAAAGCGATGTGTTAAACTATTTGCAAAGTGGTAAACTACTACAATCCAGAAGCATCTGTGCTCTGATGACTCCTGTCATCGAGTCTGCAGTATTGCAGGAGTATCAGTCTCACTTTGCCACTCTTTTCAGTTGCCTATGGGCATAAAATGAGGCAGGGTTCAAACAGAACAGAATCTGTAAATAATACTGGGCTGGGCAATTCTCCACTTGCCCTTCCAAATCCATTCTCCCTGCTGCCCTGTGTCCCAGGCAGAGAGCGGTTGGCCATTCTGGAGTGCATCAGGGGGCTCCCTGCGCCTCTGGATTCACTAGAATCCACAGGACATCATAGGTCATGAGGAGGGTATTGGTACCAGGTTCCTGTCCTACTGGGCAGATGTGGCAGGGACTGGATCCTCTCCTCACCACAGCAATCCTGGGGACTCCCTTTCCCTAGTCCTCTCTCCTCCTCACCTCTTAGGAAATTCTGTTACCATTCCATCTCTTCAGACTTAGGGTTCTCTCCCGACTTTTGCAAGCCCTAAGGTGCTTTACCATCCCTTATCTGTTTCTCTGATCCTGTCCACACCCTTGCTGACAGTGCCTTCAACAACTTTTCCTTAATTGCTCCTTGTTTCCTACAGGGATATAGTTATGCTCTTTTAATTAAAGGTTTAATACTGGGTATCTATTGGAAGAATATTAAATATTTAACTCGGAGATATAAATATACATACACATATACCCCTACATTTAATGCAACACTATTTTCAATAGTTAAGATATGAAAACAAATTAAGTGCCCATCAACAGATGAATGGTTACAGATGGGGCTGCAGTCACCCAACAGCATACAGCTCAGCTTTACAAAAGATGATACGTTGCCATTTACAGAAAAATGGAAGGAACTCAAGGGGATTATGCTAAGTGAAATAAGTCAGAAGGACAAATATCAGATTGTTTGACCTGTATATGAAATATAAGGAAACACATAAAAATTAAGCTAGTGTACTCAGAATTGCGGTTACGAGAAGAGACTGGAGTGAGGGGTGATTGAGGGGGTCAGAGGATGGTAGTTTTGTTTCTTATTATCTGTTTAAAAACGAAGAGCATGAATAAAAGAACGCTAACACTACCTGATAATGATTAGCCTGGTCAACACAAGCCCCAGCAACAGGACACTTCCAATCAGCAGAATTCTCTCCCAAACACACGTACTGGGAATGTTCCTCTGAAAGCTCACGGGAGGTGGACAGACAGCCATGCTCTGAGAGCCGGCCAGATAAGTTTTGAACGACCAGTGGTGTTGATAATTAGCAGAAATAGCTTCTTTGTGCAGGAGGCCCTGGGACTGACTTTTCACAAACTCCTGCCAAACCAGCACTGTGGATCCGCGACCCAGAGTACCTGACTTCTCAGGGGAACCTCTCCAGAAAGCGGGATGAGGACACCACAACCTCAGGCGGCAGAAACCACCCCAAGGCTTGGCTTCCAGAACATTCAACCACTTAGCTCTTTGCACTGATTTTGGAAAACCATGCCCTCTATGAATGGGGAGCAAGTTTACACTGACACTCCAGAAAGGAAGTCCAAGGATCCTGGCCTGTATGCACTCAGTTTCATAAAGGGTTACTGGGGTGTAAGGGATGAGTCCGAGCCCAGCACCACCTCTGACACAAAGAGATTCTTTTCCCTTTTATTTTTTCAGGAGAAAGCAGGAATTGAAGCGAGGCTGGGCCTGAGCGGAATGGGGGAGGAGGGAGGGAAAGTCTGCAAACAATCGGGCCACTTATCTGGGGGATGTCTTTCTACCTTTTCTTACAACTGAGTAGCCTGGGGGCCAGTTGTCTGCCAAGCCTCCCGGCCCTTGTAAACACTCTGGCACCAGCTGGGGTTTGGAATCTGCTGAGTCCCAGCCAGCTGGCGACCTGGAGATGGGTCAGATTAAAGGAATGCATAATGAGCCAGGGGGTGGGAGACAGAGGCTGTATTTACACAGAGGGGGTCTGCAGGGGTCAGTAAGGCACTGGCCCAAAGGGGCTCTGGAAGCAGAAAAATATGAAGGGAAGAGGAAAAGGGGCTTTAATGCGTCCAGGCACTGTGCCTCACACAAGTGGCCCAAGGCTGTTATATTCATTGATTTTTTTTCCTTGTAAAAACTGGCTTCTTTGTCCCCCTCTCAGTGCCCCCAGCCCCCTCTCCCAAACCAATTACACTCAGTCCTTTGAAAGGTTCACAGTTGGTTGCTGGAGAAGGCGAAGCGTGATCAGACAGCACCGACACTCAAGCCTCTGCAATCCCAATTTGGGAACGTTAACACGGAAACCCAAGCCACGTGCTGACAAGTGGGGCGGGCCACATCAGCCCAGACCAGGCCGTGGTGGGCACAGATAGAGGGCAGTCTCGGCAGTCATCCTGGCCTGCAGAGACTCCTCCAAAACAAAGCCCAGAGGGCAGAGGTTCAGAGGAAACAGCCCACCAGGTAAGACAGTCAGGAGACTCAGCCCTTGTGCTGCCCTGCAGAGGGCAGAGGGGACAAGAACAGACTGACATCAAAGGTCCTGGTGGGCAATGCTGTCCATCTCTGCTAGGAAGGCCACCTGCAGGACTGCAGAAGCACCTGCAAATATCTAAACCTCAGACAGCTGCACATATGTATGTGATGTGTGTTTATCACACACATATATACACATATACATGTGTGTATATATATATATATATATATACATACATATGAAGAGGAAGCAGGCAGTACTGAAGAACAGAAGAAAGAAATGATGCTGGGAGAAGGCAGCTCTTGGGAATCTCGACCACAAATTACATGTAAAGCCTCAGGTTACTCCTACCTCCTTCCTTGGGATTGGGATTCAGGGTTCTGATCTTTTGAAGGGTATTATCAGAAGCCCCTTTTCTTCTACATGCTCTGAGCCAGGAATTGACCTCCACACCTTCAGGATTCAAGCCTCAGTCCTTCTTGCTCCCTGGGAAACTCCTGCAGCAGCAGTTATCTCTGTTCCAGTGATGCTCAAATCTACCTTCTCGGCTTTTTCTCCTGAGGAATGGTCCTGCCCTTTCTCTAAACAGCACATCATCGACTCCCATTCAGCATGCCAAAATTCAAACTTTGCCTCATTTTTCCGATAAAAATAGTGCTCATGTCGCAAGCTACAGTTTAAGGACTCTCACTTACCCTGCAACCACCTGCTGGCTTTTCCCTTATGTTGTTACTGTTAAACACGTCATTTCTACTCTAGTGCTTCCAAAAAGCTTCACACGCTCACGCTCTCTCCAGCCCACAGAAGCAGCTTCTAACTAGATTGTCAACATTAAGACTCAACCTTCCTCTCTCCCCTCCCACCATCCTACATCGAACAGCTAGGCTGGACACAAGGAAAACAAAAGACACCTCCTTCAGAGGCTCCCCACTGCTTACAGGATAGTGCCTAACTCTAATCTCACATTCCTGAACATCCTTCTCCACCCTTGATTATCACAACTCCCCAAACTGGGTATGACAGGCCTGAATGTCCTAAAGGACAGTCTAGATTATTCTATGAAATACTCTCCAAGGTAAACAAATTGGTTTAGTGCAGATAGATACACAGTACACATTACTACTGTGACAAGTCCTGCAATATAGAAACCTGATTAGCTGCATTCCCCAAGCCTATCTGGCCAAGGACAACTTTTGTGGAATTACACCTATTCATGTGTTCTTCGATTCTCTGAATGTCTTTTCTTGCCTGGAATGCCAGGCCTCTGTTCTGCTTTTCATTTGTGTCTCTGCTTGAGGACCCTCCAAGGGCTAGCTCTGGCCTCACCTCCTCTGGAAGTCTCTCCCCCTTTGCCTCCCTCCTCCCAGGCTGCTCCTTCCCTCACACCAGAAGCGCCCACCGCCTGTACCTCCTTGGTGAGAGTCAGGAGAGCAGGATGATTAAGAACCCTGTTTTGAATTCAGGGAGACTTGTGTTAAAACCCCAATTTTGCCCTCAAATCTCTGAGATGAAGTTGTTCAGCTTGCTTGGTGTGGATAAGAAAATAGAGTTAGAATAATCTATCAGAGGATTGTTGAAGGAATAGGTAAGATTAGGTCAAATCTAGCAGAAGTCCTGGTACATCACAAGTATTTTTCTCATTGCTTTGTCGCTTATCTTCTAGCAAGACACTGGAAGCCCCCACCTCCCCTAGCTGAGTATGACCCCTTCCCTGCATAAACTGAGTATAAAAAGAGAGACTCTCCCCGTACAAAGTCCAGAGGGCAGAGGTCCCATTGACATAAAGCAAGTCACCAATAGCGTCACAAAACAGCAGAGTGGGCAGAGAAGTAGAGGCATCCACCCTGGTCAATCAGCAGGGAGGCTGAGGGTCAGCAGATTCTTCAGGTCATGTCCTGTGAGTTCACAGAAGCCCCTGAATGTTGCTGTCCGGGCCTGCACCCTCTCCCTGTCCACTTACTACAGCCCTAGAAGGGATGGGGGAGGGTGGCTTCAGAAACTAAAAGTGGACCAGGCAGCCCATTTCCAGAGCCTCACCAACAACTGGGCAACTATGGGCCGCTATGATAGGTTTCAACTTTATATTTTCATTTTCCAAGGAAAGGTGCAGGCAGAAATGGAGGTGTGTAGGCAGGCAGGAAGAGGGAAGAGAAAGCATTTATTTTACAGAGTTGTTCCCCATACCCCCAGCCCCTGGTCTTCAACCCAGGTTTTGGGGTCAGGATATATGTGGACTAGAGGCCTCAAACTTAACCACTAAGCCACCAGGGCGTGACAACTGTTATTTTTTTTAAAGCTTAAATTTTTACCACAGGTCATTTCCTTCATGTGACTTGTTCACTTAATATCTGGAACTGAGAAGTTTCCCTTGCACGTCAAGTCAGTCCTAACGTGTTTTTCTCGATGCTTTAGTATAGGTTTCTCTGAATGCTTTAAGAGACCCCTACTTCACCCTCTGAGCCAGACTTCAAAAGGTTTCTGAACAGGGCAGCTTTAACTTACAGTGGGAATGACTTCTAAGACCACAGGCAGGGCTTATCCTTACAGCATCCTCTAGCTGTTTCATAGACTCTTCCCCTGCGCCCTCCCAGCCCCCACACTCAACCTCCACTCCATCCCAGCTTCTCTCCTTCCTGCTCTGCATTTACCTGTCCGGCTCTCCAGACAAGAGGCCCCAGCACTAATTCAGACTCTCCATCTTTCCATTTCCAAAAAGAAAACAGCTTTTATGGATCTTTTCAGATCATAAAATGATGTCTATTTCATTGAAAATACATATTTGTAGATACACGCATGGATTAGAAAAAATGTCATCAAATTCTACCCCACAGACAAAAACACTGATTTATATTTTGATGACTTTGCATGCAGACACCTTTTTATACCTATGAAACAAACCCACACTTTTAGAGGAAAAGCCCTTTACTAACACAGACTTCTGTGATCTGTTTTTTACAGAAAGACAGCCACAAGCTGTGGACATTATTCTGTGACACTGCACATTGTTTTATAGCACCATTTAACCCATTCCTTACTGGTCAGTACTTACAAGCAACCTCATCTATCAAATATTTTTACATTTCAAAATATTTGGGTATAATATTGAATGGGAAAAAGTCAGTATTTGATCTGTGCGTTTGTATTACAATCATGACAAACAATAGTGTCTGGGCATAAGAACAAAGCAGAAACGAAATCAACAATGATAACAGGAAGAGCTTGAGAAAAATCTGTTTATAGAAGTGGTATTCAGACAGCAGAGAAAGTATTTCAACAAAAACAACTAAAAAAATACAAAATCCCCATTATTTAAAAAAATGCTATTAAGAGGTCACGCCTGGGTATAAAATATTCCAGGCAGTTGATCTCCATTTAATTTAACCTCAGAATTTTCTTCCAAATGGAGAAGGACAGACAACAGTACTGAAATCGGATGTTTGAGAAAGGGGAAAGGTAAATGACAATTCTGAAGCTTGAAGAAATTCAGGGTGGGCTGGAAGCTTGGTCTCAGAGCCCTCAAGCCCTCAGCAAAGGGACTCAACCAGTACTTTATTTTATTTTAATTTTTATTGAAGTAATATTAGTTAATAACACATAGGTATACAGCATTACACATATTATAAAGTACCTACCTATACTGTATTATGTTTACCACGAAAAGTCTAGTTTCCATCCTTCACCAAACAATTGCCCCATTTACTAGACACACACACACACACACACACACACACACACACACACACACACAGCCTGAGTCCCTTTTGCTAACCACTATTTTTCAACCTGCACATTTGTTAATGGTCTTGGTGACCCAGACAGCAGCGTTTTAGTATAAAGGTGTATATGGTGAGAATGATACATAACTGGGAATATGAAAATGAGAGGCATAGAAAAGTGGTTGCCAATGCTGGGCAAGAAAACAATTAATTAATATTCATAAACAACTAAGATCCATGGAATCCTTGCTCAATCATCAGGCTTTGTAGAAGTGCTATACATTAGCTCACTTGATCCTTCCAAAAACTCAATGAGGTAGGCACAATTATCTTCATTCCCATTTTTACTGACAAAATAACTGGGGCACAATTAAGTCATCTGATCAATTTAGCTGGTGATGTGAAGGAGCTGGTAAGGAATCAGACCATCAGAATTCAAAGCCTGCACTACCGTCCTGTCTGCACTGCAAGGTATTTACAAGCCCACCACAACCTGGCAGTGTGAGCTGGGGAGACAGGGTACCTGTGCAGATGGCTAAGGCAACTGAGCTGCAAACCTGCAGTCTATTTTTCAGGAGAAGGCGAGCCTGTGAGTTAATCGTCATAACAACCTTCTTCTCTAAAAGGAGCTGTGTGTACTGTACAAGAATGACGGTCTTTCATTTTTAGGAGGTCTCCATGGAAATGCACAAAACCAAAAGCTACCTAGAGTCAGACCTCTGTGATCTGTTTAGTTGTACACATGCCCCCCGAGCCTGGTATGTGGGCCATGTCGCCATCATTTTCTGCAAGTAAAATGGAGAAAAGGCACTTAGGAATAATCACAGAAGTCATTCCTGGAGGAAGCTCAGCTTGCAAGCTGAAGGGCTGTGCATTTAGCTTTCACAAGACGGGTGGAAGGTCTATGATACTATATTTGGGCAAACTGCTGATTTGGGGTTTGGTGAAGTTCTGGTTTTGGCAGCAGCACCTTCTCCCACCCGGCCCCCGCCCCAGGCCACGGGGCTCAGGTCCAGACTTGGCTCTCACGCAGGCAAAAAGAGGCACAGCTCCTCTGGGGAATCATGGGGCGAGAGACAGGCAGCCAGCAGCCCCAGGAAGCAAGCACAGGGGAGCCCTGAGGAACTGGGTGGGTAACCTGGTCCCATCCCAGGTGCAGAAGCCCCTCAAGGATCCAATTTCATAGTAAGTATCTCACAACTCGGGCCATCCTGAACTGTCACCATAGGTCTTCTTATTCATCCTCCTCAGACTGAGCAGGATACATACGGTAACCCCGTGTTCCAGGCACTCGGTGCCTGTTTGTAGAATGGATTTGAAGAATTCTGAGAGAATTGGTTGCTCAACAACATGAACATTCTTAACACTACTGAACCATACACTTAACAAATGGTTAAGATAGTAAACATTATGTTACATGTATTTTTTTTTTTTTTAATGTATTTAAAAAAAGACCCCAGCACATAGTGGAGGGTAGTGGTGACACATATTTCTCAATTTGGATGAAATTTGGTAGCTGTAGGTTGAATAATTTGAGTTTAAGAAGTATGGGGGAGGGTTTAAACAAGTAACTTATCCACAGTGACTCATGATTTACTGAAATAAAACACCATAAAGAGATGGCAAATATGACACTTGGCAGAATGTTCCAGGGGTCCTAAAGCAGCAAGAATCAATAAAGTGTGTAGATAATTAGAGATATGGTCACACATATGTCCAGAAAATTCCACTCCACAAATTCCAACAAATACACTCCTCCTAACACTAGTCCAGAACCAGCACTGAGAGCTGGCACGTTTAGCTATTAAAAAAGGGAACAAGAGAGAAAGCTGTTCATGAACCCACCCTTGCCTATGCATCCTTATAGGCTGGGAAAGAGGGAAGCATGTCCAAGGGAAGTTCCTAATACCATGTGAAAAGAGAGGGTCAGAAGGTTTGAGAAATGCTGGATGGTACTTTAATAAGTGCATGCGAAATGTGAATCTCCCAGAAAGCGGGGACAGCATGAAGAGTTTCATACATCTCTCTGACCCAGAGCCCCGCAGCCTCCCATTACCACCCCAGGATTTCCATCCTGGAACTCACATCAGGAAACACTAGTATAGGAGGCACGGTGGATTATTTAGAATATCCTGAGTTCAGATCCTGGCTCCCCAAATAAAAAGCTGTGTGACCATGTTTATCAGAATTCTCTATTTCGGAATGGAAACTGCCTGGCGCCGAAGTCAAATAGATTGACTTTGAATTGTACCTCAGGGATTTATGAACAAGGGATCCTGGTCAGGTCATATAGTTTTTCTAATCCTCAATTCTCTCATCTGTAAAATGGGAGGAAGCGTAGCATCTACCCCACAAGGTGACTATGAGGACTGAATGAGAGACTATAGGTCACATGCTTTCGACAATAATCGGCACAAGGAAGTATTCAATACACATCCGTTATCACTGAATCCGTAAAGTATGAAGTGCTATAAAAAATGTTACTGTCCTGTAGGGCCCAAGCCAAGTCCCACTCTACTTTGAAAAAGCTTCCCTAGTCAGAATCTAAATGCTCTCTCACCTCTGGACTTACACAGTTTTTAAGACTACTACATTTACCACAAATTTATTTGCCATTTATTTATGTCAATAAGCAGTATATAATGATATCTAGTGTTTCAGATAAAACTCTTAGCTCAAGTTATTTTTTTCCAAAATAGAACTGGGGTAGTTAAATGAATCTAAAAGCTAAACATATACATTTAGTATAAAATCTTTTTAAGTAAATACATAATGTAGAAAGCTAAAGTCTTTCAAAACCTGTATCCTAGAGATAGAATCAATTTTGACAACGACTTTCCAGATTTTGCCTGTGCACATATAAGCATTTTTTTTTATTAAAATGGCTCATCCTGTACACTCCAATCTAGGACCTATTTTTTTCTCAGACATCAGTCCATGTCAGTATGTAAAAGCCGATCTTATCCTCTTTGAAACAGCTATAGAAAAGTCCATTTTATAGATCTATCAAAATTTGCTTAACTGATTTAATACAGATTTTCAGGTTGTTCCATATAAATAACTACTTTAAGGCAAGAGCTGTGTCCTGTCTGTTTTGATATCCATAGTGTTAACACAGTGCACATGGTAAAAATTCTATAAATTCTGTTGTATGAACTTTGAAATTATATGTCTCTGAATCACAGGTGATTATTGGTCTATAGTCTATTAATATAACTCTCAATAGCCAGCACTGCTATGTGAAGTCTATAAAACAATGAGCAATGTCCACAATGCTAGTCCTGATATAACTCTCAGATCAAAAAGACTGTCGTCGTTTCAATGCCAGTTGCTTTCCGATATTAAAATTATTTGATGACCAGCAACTCCATTCCTAGGTATGTACCAAAGACAAGTGAAAATAGTATGTGCACACAAAAACTTGTACATAATAAATATTCTCAGCAGTACTTTTTATGAGTATGGTGAAAACAAGCCAAATGTCCTTCACTAATGAACAGATAAATGAAATGTGCTATTTGCATAGAGCAGAATACTACTCAGTCATAAAAAAGAATAAAGCACTGTTACATGTTACATGAACTCTGAAAACATTATGCTAATAAGGCAGCTACAAAAGTCCTCATATTATGTAAGTCCATGTACATAACTGTCCAGATGAGGCAAATGTAAAAAAACAGAAAGTAGACTAGTGGTTGAGGGCTGGGGAAGATGGAAATGATTGTTAACAGGTATCTCTTGCAGATCATGGAAATGTTCTGGAAGCAGAGAATAGTGATAACTACAAAATATGGTGAATATATTAAAACCACTGAACTATACACTTCAAAGTGGTGAAGTTTATGATACATAGTCAAGTACCACATAACATCTCAGCCAACCACGGGCTGTTTATATGACGGTGGTCCCTAGAGAGAGAGAAGAGTGCAGTAGGTTATACCATCTAGGTTGGTGTAAGTACATTCTGTAACATTTGTATGCAGACAAAATCACCTATGGATGCATTTTCAAAATGATCCCTGCTGTTAAGAAATGCATGACTCTATAAATTATATCTCAATATGTAAAAATATTCTTTGAAATGAATTATCAATTGATAATTCCACTTACTCTTTTTTCACAAAAAGACTCTGACATGAGCGCTACCAGGATGCCAAGCGCTATGCTGAGTATTGGAGACATGATGGTGAGAAAGTGTCTCCCGCCCTGGAGTCAAGTCTTGGAGAGCGAAAAAGTCACACACCAGGGACAATGACAGGGAAGCGCAGAGAGTTGTACCTGGGGCAAAGGAGAGGTCTCCAGAAAAGTGGGCTGTGAGGAATAGCTGGCCAAGAAAAAGCAGGAAGATGTTCTGAGGGAATCACTATACATGTGGGGCTACAGGTGAGAAAAACACAAGGAGGGGTCGGAATAGGGAAGAGTCCTATTACCCAAATGTGCCAAACAAGGTAATTTCTAAAATCTGCCAAATACTTCACCCCTGTCCTATGCTGGGCAGGTGCTAGAGGCTGAGAACACAGCAGCCAACAAGATCAATACAGACACTGGTGCAGCTTTTAGTATATAACTATCTTCATGCATATAGACAGTATCAATAATTGGTTTGAACATGGTATTTTAAAAGGACACAAGACAACTTGTCAACATCAGAAAAACAAATGTGGTGAGCCCTGGTGGCTTAGCAGTGAACTCCGCCAGGTGTAGTCCACATCTGTCACAAGGATCCAGGTTCACAGCCCAGGCAAACCAGATGAACAACGAAATGAAATAAAGTGCACTTTGCTTCTCTCCTTGCTTACCTCTGCTCATCTTTGTTTCTGCACCTTTCCTTTCAAAAAAAAAAAAAAAAACTGTTAAAACTTGGGCCCACTTCAGGGAAAATACCCTACAAAATGTGCCTGCATAGGTAGAGATGCTCATTGTAGCATTGTTTATAAGAGCAAAAGGTTGGAAACAACCCACATGTCTATTAAAGGAGGACTCATTAGATGAATTACACTGTACCTTCACAACGGAAAACAGTGCGACCTCAGACATGACTGAGGACACTGTGGAGCGACATGGAAAGATCTCTAGGATACTTCATTAACTAAGGAAGGCAAGATGCAGACTAGTGTAGAGAACACGCTTCTTTTCATGTAAGAAAGGAAGCAAGAATATATAGAGCTCTATATATTCTATCATGCTTATATATATACACTCTATCATATATTTACATATACATGATCATATATTTATAGCTGTTTGTATTTGCATAAATAAGCCTGAGGATACACAAAAATTAACACAAGTGATCACCTGGTGTGCCCTGGTGGAGCAGCGGCTGTGTCAACTGCCTCGAAAAGAGCAAGCCACATACCCCCAAGTTCTAGTCCTGGGTAGGGGTGAGCAGGGACAACCAGTGTGAACAACTAAATAAAAAGAAAATAAAGATGCTTCCTCCTCCTCTCTTTCCCTGTCTGCCTGCCTATTTATCTGCATATCTGCCTTTACCTTTCCTTTCTTTTTTAACCTTTAAAAGGTTAAAATTATAGGCTCTCTATCTGTAATAGAAATGATAAAGTAGACAGCATTCCTAATATGCTCCCAAGCATCTCTTACTGATGACCGAAGAACACGAACAGACAGCCTGGACAGAAAAGCTGCAAATGACCACCAGCAGCAGAAAGGCTAACAGACCCATACCGCCAAGGTGGGCTCTGAACCCTCCTCCGCCAAATATACACCCACACCACAGGAGGCAGAGATGCTAGGGATACTGAAAAGATGTCAGGAAGCAACGCTTCCTTTGGGGGGCTCACAGCAAGTGCAAGGAGCCAGCCTGGTTCTACTGCCTGTGGCTTTCCTCGAACAAATCTGATCCAGTCAGCCCTGTGCTCAGAGGTATTCAATGGCTCCCTATTACTTAAGCCGTGAAACAAATCTGCACTTTTGAACAAAGCCTTCCACGACCCGAAACCTCCCTGCCAATCCAGACTCATCTTCCATCACTTCCTTCCTTACCCTCCACCCTACTCTAGCAACACAGTCACTTGCTTCACCCCCTTCCACCCACGGTCTCTATCCTTTATGCTGCTCATCCTCTCTCTGCAATGCCCTCCCCAGAGCACATGTGCCTGGGCCAACTGCCCTCAGGCTTCAAGGTCCAGCCCCAACATCTCCTTTGAAAATGAACTGGCCCTCACCCCCCAGGGGAGTTAGTCTCCCTTTGCTGACCCTCACATTGTGCCTTGCACACACAAGCACAGTAAGGACACTGTCACCTCCCTAAGGACTCCTGGCTCCATGATGGCAGAATCTTCGTCTTTTCATCTTTTATTCTAGACCCGAACAGTACTTGGCAGAGAGCAACTGCCTAGTCTAAGCCTGGCTGAATGAATAAACAAGAAGAACACAGAGGCGGGCAGAAAGAAGTGGACTCTGTTAGAGACCGGGAACCAGGAGTGTGCTCTGAGCAGGTGGTGAGGGTGTGCTGTCTTTGGGGAAACGGGAACTAGATTTAGGTGGAGTGTGCTAAAAGATAGCAAGGAGGCAGGAAAGCTGAGGGGATTTTTCAGGAACGCAGTTAGAGGGTTTGCAATGAGGGGTCAGGACACCTGAGTGAGGCTGGAGGAGGCTGAGGACAAAAGCAGTCCAGGCTGGAGGCGGGCACCACAGGAGGGTTCTAAGTAGGGGAGATTCCTGCGCGGAGTTGGAGGGCCATCAGTGACAGCCATATGGAAGAGAGACAAAGGGAGACACGCTGAGAGGCTGGGCCACATCAGGACCCACTCTAACCACGTGGGTGACAGCAATGTCTCAGTCTGAGCTAAGGGCGAGAGGGGACTTCAGGAGATAAAACTGATGGGACTCAGTGACCAGACATGGCGGACAAGGCAAGGGCGAACTGACAACTGAGGGTTTCTGTTCCTGCACAAGCACTTGTTTTATTTCCCACCTTTGGAGACTATGAAAACAGCAGTCACTCCTGGGGGTGCAGGGTGTATAACAAAATCATGAATGATCACCAAAAAACCTCAGTAAGAAGACTCCCAGGTGGTGACTAGGAAGCCAGAAATTAGACGAGGGCAAAAGTCTCATTCTGTCTAGGGGTCTGGCAGAAGTTTAGAGATACATACTTTGAAAAATCACAGACCCATGTCAGGTATCACTGACAAATGTATGTAGACACTAGTACAGGGTAAATATATATTCAGTAACTTTATGAATGAATGCTGTATTCCGGTCATAGCGCCATTCCTCCGTTCAACTATCAACCACATCCTCTCCTCCCAGCCCACACAGAAAAGCCTCCCCCAAAGAAGTCCCCTCCCTCCACCTCCTCTGAAAATGGAAATACAACCAGCCTTAAGGTTGCAGTACCTGATGCAAGCTTCCGCAGGGCTTATGTATTTAAACACATAAAAGGAGAAAGGAAAAGAAGTTCCATCTAGCAGAGGCCCTGTTAATTAAAAATTAGAAATCATATTAGATTTAAAAATACCTTTCTAATAAGTCCGAAGGACACTACAGTGTTAAAAATTATGCAAAAAGGCAACACAGGGCACTAAAACCGAATCTTCAAGGTCAAGGGCATCACCACAACAAGGCACACCTCAGAGTTATGATAGGTCTAAAGAAAGCTGTTTCTCCCTCCCAGCTCTAACTGTCCTTGCTGACCCCACACAACTGCCTTACTGCCTTGTCACATGCAGCATATGGGGAGCAAGTAGGGAGTGGGGAATGATGCCTTTCGGTTTTGTGAGTCTCTGGATCAACATCAGAGTTCAGATGTTGGGTCCTAGGCATGCACCCTGGTTGGTGGTGAAGACTGAAATTTGGAGGGTGGTGGGGAGTTCTCATGTGGATCAGTCACAGCTTCCTAACCAGAATCTTCATTTCCAATCTCACCTACCAAGCATTCTCCAGAACAAATTCACCAGGCCACTGTCCTGCCCGAAAGTCTTCGAAAGCTCCTCAATACCTCCAAGACCTACAAGGTCCTCTGTGATGTGGTCTCCCCTCCCCTCTTTCCCTTTCCTTCCCCCATCTGCCAACCTCCAAAGCATCCTATGATACTAGCCTGATGGATACACCCATACTCCATGCCAGTTTCATCCCCTCTGCTGTCATAAGGACACCAGCTCCCTGTCAAGTGCCCTCCCACAAACTCTGGACCCCCTCAACCCACCCAGCATCCACTCACCCTATTCTGAGCTAGGGGTCCGTCCTCCATGTTTCCCCAAACTCCCCCTCAAGCAGAACACAACACCACCACTGTGTGCTCAACTAGAATACTCATCGTCAGTTAACTATACCTGTCTCCCAGTTGGTAAGGTTACTCCCTAGAACTGGAGAAAGAGTCCTTTTCCTCTGTGATCCCAGCATCTAGAACAATGCCTTGGACAAAAGCACTGCTGAATCATTTTTTACAGAACAAGGGGCAAGAGAACAGAACCAGCTCATGTGAGCAACAACCCAACTGGTGGGACCAAGCGGTCAGAAACATTTGGTCAGGTTTCACTTGGCTACAGCTGAAGGCTAAAAGTGTGATAAGTGGCCAGTAACCATCCGACAAGGCCATAAATTGTCATGCCTAGAGCAGCTAAACCCAAGAAACTTAGGAAACAATGGCTGAGAAGCATCACATTCTCTTCTTTCTAAATCAGAAAATGGCCACAGGAGAGCAAGTTTAAAATGTTAAATGCCTTCCATTTTACATTTCAGTGTCTGGCACATAGCAGATATATTTTCTGAATGATTGAAAAAAGAAAATTAAATGGTTGGGTGACTAAATAGTGCTTAATGAAGCTATTTCCTAGGCTAGAGAAAAAGAATGTCAAAAACATTTCTTGCACTTTTCTTGGGTAATAAAATGCACTGTACAGCATATCAACTTTATCGTTTACTTGAGGGCTGTGAAACTGTGACTCGCCAGAAATAGCCAGGGCTGAATCATTCTGCACAGCCAAATTTCCCAGATTGCTACAGATTCAGGTATTAAAACATTAACATTAATTGTTGTGGATGGAAATCTTTCTAAAAAGCTTTCCAAGTATACTGCCCACCCTTTTCTTTGTTATGAAGCAACAGGGTAATCATTATGATCAAGTATGATACTGCACTAGAGTCTCATAATAACCTCAAAAATCGACCAAAGCTGTTGCTCCTAAACTAAAGGATACCAGGTATTCATGCGCTTGTGTTTTTTTCCACTTCTTACGACTGATAAATATTTAATAATGGAGAGTTCTCCCAGCTGTCAGTCACCACCTGTCTACTGAGCCCAGCCACTTCCCCCACTTGAGCGTCTACCTTCGGCTATAATCTCGGGAGTTCCGAGCACACTTCATGTAACTGTAAGTAAATTAAGTGCAGAACTATGAGCAAGGGCCCGAGGAACCAGCCTCAGTGCAAAGCAGAGAGGAGAGCCACCATCAGGTAGCTCCAGGACAACCTCTATGTAACCTGTCTCTCAACTATGTCCAAATGGGTGAAGCAGCCACACACAGGAGTCCCACAGAGTCGAGGAACCTAGTGCTCCAACACTTTTTGAATGATGTTTCTAACCCTCCCAACCACTCTATGACATGACATATGACGGAGTTACCATTTTACTGATGAGCAAACAGAGGCACAGAGTGTTAAATAATATGCCAAGATGGTGCTGCTAGGACCTGGAAAACCAGAATTCAAACTCGGGCTGCCTGGCTCCAGCACTGCGACCTTAGCCACTGCAACCACTGTCTCTAGCAGTCCCCAGATAGAACCACACCAAGGATCGGTTACTACTTAACACTGCAGAAGCAAAAAACTCAGAAAGCAATGTATAGACCAGCGCTATTCAAGAGAATTCTCTGCAGTGATCAAAATGTCCTATAGGTGTGCTACTGAGCATTTGAAATTGGCCAGGGTGACTAAAAAATTGAATTTTTAACTTCATTTCAATTTAATGAATTTACACTAAATAATCAAATGTGGTTAGCAGCTACTGATGGCACAGCTGTGCATTACATTTGGCGAGTCAAAGACTGTGATATTTCAAACATTAAATAAATGGATCATCATTCCTTCTTGAAACTAAGTTCAGAAAAACGTATTTACTCATGCATTTCCTCAGATCATCTCCACCGACATAGCTTTTAATTCATTCGCATAATTTTGAGGAAGAAAACATGCTTTTTGGTCATCATAGTTAAAGAGACCTTTGATACGACGTGGGAGCTCACAGAAGTGACAGTATAAATTGGTCAGGGGAAGCATCAAGTGTACTGCTGGAGTATGGGGTTTAGGGAATACAGATCACAGGTCAGGATTCAGACCCTGGTATCTATTCTACTGATCTGAAACACACACACACACACACACACACACACACACACACACGGGTCAGAGATGGGCATTTATATGTCTATGATGAGCATATTACTGATAATGAAAATACTCTCAAGCCCAGGGTCCAGGGTCCCAGACCACATTCAGAAGACTAGGATGATTTGACAAGAGCAGAAAGAATGAGCCATTCTGCTCAGAGCAGTGACCTTTTCTTGCTTGTTCGAAGTACCCTGGTTACTTGAAGAGGTCACAGGGCCTTTTACAAGAAGGTCCCAAAGTCAAATCTACCTGCTCCCGACCTTGAGCAATTCCTTTCTAATATATGGATTTTCTCCTTCCCCACTACAGGTTCCTCTAAATTGTGTTATATGTCAACCCAAATTTAGGCTAGAACCTGATTTTAATTCAAATAAGAAATGAAACTGAGATCAGAAGGTGAGCCTACTAACCCAATGGAAGTGCAACTATTTTGTGACTTATCCTGAACCTCTGTGGGGGTGGGGGGGCGTGGGAGTGCCTCCTTCCCTCTCTTGCCAGGTTTTGGCTAGCAACTTAAGTTGTACACACATTTTCCAGCCCTATCCTGCATTGTCATGTTAAGAAGACCTGGCTGAGCCACAAGCCATTTGGCACTCCCATGAGGCATTTGCCCTGAGAAAAGGGGCTTGAGGGGCAGAGCATGGGGGGATAATCCAGGCCCCCCAGGTCCCAGTCCTCAGTCCTTCTACCTCACATTGTCCTGCCTGGGACACAACTCATGCCTCAAAGACTCTGGAAGACAAGCACATGTTCACACTTCATGCCAAACTGGAGACCAAATCGCAAATTAAAAAGACCAGCCATCACTCATTTCTTTCTACCTCAACATCCCTCTTCCTAATTGCAGTCACAAAATCCATACCAAACAAGTTATTCCTTGCCCACTGAGGTCAAAAGTTGATCCAGTACAAAGTCAGACTACAAACTAAACACCCTCTCAACTCCAAAAGGTTGAGCTAATAAAAAGTTCAATTCTGCTCCAAGTTCTGAGGAATTCTTCTCAGCAGGAAACCAGGCATTGTGCAGCAGGCCTTGAGATTTCCCGCAGGACTCCAGGGATTGCTGGAGGGAAGGCATGTTTATCTCAGAACTGCTCCTCCAAATCAGGAGCCCCAGAATGCTCTTAACCTTCGGGAAGCTGATAATACATTCCTGGCACCTCTGATCTTAAAATCTGACTTGCAACACTGTCCTGTCACAGATTTCAGCAATCCACCAGGCACACAGACTAGATGATAGGAAGTCCCCCGTTGACAACTAGCATGGTCCTGGGCACTAAGACAGAGTTGGACAGAGGCAAGAAGGACATGTTTATAGACATTACATCTCACTTTTTATCCTGAGACAGGTATATCCTTCTCCCTTCCAAAGTCACAGAAGTCTTCATAATGGAAGTGGTACTCTTATTAAACTCCTCTGTAGAAAAGAAGGTCTCTATACCATTATAATAAAGATGAAGGAATAGAGTGATTCAACTAATAATACCCTGGAAAACTTAGGAGCTTTATTAAGAAGTCCTCTTCAAGGCAGGACAACTGACGCTTAAAAGGGACATTATAGGTCATATGAGGCTAGATACTAAAAATCTTAAGAAACCATATGAAAGAATTCTCACCTCAACTAAGATTTCAATCATGAAAGCCCCTTAGTATTAGACGTCATACCTGTCCATGCACACACACACGTGCACACACACAATGCCCTTGGTGAGGTCACTTAGTCGTAACACACAAGAGTACCACCAGCTAGGCCTCACAAGATGTCTGGGAGCAAACGACACTCATCCTCTGGCTACTGACCACCTCACATTCAGGGTGTTAGGTCTCAATTCAATAAACCACCCCCTTCCATCAAAAGCAATTGCTGGAGTCTGAGACCCAACAATCTGTAAATTTGCAGT
Organism: Solenodon paradoxus; assembly: GCA_004363575.1. NCBI lineage: Eukaryota > Metazoa > Chordata > Mammalia > Eulipotyphla > Solenodontidae > Solenodon > Solenodon paradoxus. The sequence goes on along the minus strand of RJWH01001992.1, from coordinate 128,621 downwards.
TGCCACCTGCCACTTACAACAAGTTCTAGACCTAACTTCCATCCGCAAATAATTTATCAGCTTTAAGCTACCGCATGGTGACCTCTTTGAGGACAAGGACCCCACCTCTTCATCTGCATTGCCAGAGCTCCACACTGGCACACGGTAGGCCCTCAATAAACAACTGCCAAATGAGCCAGAGCAGCACACTTAAGAAGGTTATACGGTGCACCCTGGCAGGCCTAGTCCTTTTAGCTCGCTGGGCGTAGTCCACATACATACCAAGGTTCCCATTTTATGGCCCAGGGTCTGGGGAAACAACTAAGTGAAAAATGAAGTGCTTCTTCCTCTCTGCCTGCTTGTTCACCTTCATTCCTGCCAGCACCTTTCCTTTAAATAAAATAAAATAAAGGATCTATCAATTTCAAGGCTTCAACACATACATTAGCATTCAAAGGTAGGGCCTAAAATTCCAGTGGGCAGATGTGCAGGAAATGCACTGGTCTTGAGTCAGAAGACAGGGATTCAAGCCCCACATTTGCCAAAAACTCACTCTATGGTCCTGGCAAATTTCCCAACCTCTGGGGGGTCATTTTCCTCTTCTACAAACCTAGGTAGATGACTTCTAGGTTCCCTCTCTCCCTTAAATGTGTAAAATGTGAAGAAAAGATGTGCCCTTGAGCTATGGCCACACCATTAACTTGATGATAAGGGCAATAAAAATATAATAGCCAGGGACAGCTATTCTTACACAATGTCGGCTAATAATAGGCAGCAAAGCCTCTGTCTGTTCGCCTATGTTCCCATGTGATACACATACTTGGGTCATTCTCTGTAGTCTCTTTCAGGGAGATGTGAATTCCAACAAATGGTGCAGGCAGAAAAGCCTCCAAGTGGAAGAGCGACCCACAGACATTGCTTCCAGGTAATAAACAGATTCCACGCAGACAAAGAAAAATAAAGCAGCCTGCGGCTACATTCCATAGACATCCCATTCAGGACGCAGAAGGGCTGAGCTCTAAATGCAAGCCAGACGTTGCCGAAATCTTATTTTGGCTTGGACTCTAACTCGAAGGCGATGGTCTCTGGCCAAGTCTCTCCTCTAGAAGCCAGGCTCTGGATGGGTATGACAACCCCCATAAACCATCCAGATTACAGGGTGAGGCTCGAAAAGCATTTCACAGCTGTAAAGAGCTGCCAACCCCTCAAGACAAATGAGAGAAGCCACCAAGAAGCAACGTGGCTCGCACAGGGTGCCACCAAGTCTCACCTCACCTAACCCTGGGCTGCCCCAAACTCACACAGGAGGGCTCCAGAGGCTTCAGAGAGCCCCCGCCCCCACCCTTCCCCACCCTTCCACTCTCTATTTGGCCCCTTTTCCTCTGCAGAAAAGCAAGGAGAGCTGTGTTAACGTCTACTGTTCAGAAGAGCAGCTCGCAAAGCTCTTTAAACCACATAGTTAACTCCCGCATTAACCAGCTGTGACTAAGTTCGGTTTGGTTTGGTTTTCTTCTACTGCGGGGCATTTGAGACAGTGGAGGTAAACAAAAGCGAAGGAACAGGCTGTGTAATAGAGAAAGGTCTGCTCATTAACTAAGAAGGGCTGTGTCAGGAGCCATGCTAGCAGTTTTACTGTTTTCTTTCCCCTCTTGTCCCCTTTCTTTATCCATTAGGTACCAATGGATACCAGATCCACAGCCCTGGATAAAAAGGTTAAGCGATAGTATCAGTCAAGTTTCCCACCAAAGCCAGCTAAGAGCACTCTCGCTGATTAGAAAGCACTCCTGCAGTTTGGGAACGCTAATCCAGTCTTATCAACCCTCTGGCTTCGACATTTATCAGGGTGGGAATGGGAGATACACCAGCTATGCCACAGAGTGATTGCTGGGGCCCCTGCCCACGAAGCAGCAGATCAAAAAGGAGCTCATGCCTGCCAGGGTGCAGTTTTCACCATAGCAACACATGTTACTCCACAAACAGCCAGGACTGAGGCACTCTGTTGTGACCGGTCCAAAGAGAAATGAGTGACTGAGGCTTCAGACAACAGAGCAAGCAAGAGAAAAGTGGCACCTCGTTAGCTTGCGGGGCAGTCTCCTCCTGGATTTTACTCCTCCACAAAGCTGACAGCAGCAGTGCAGACTCTCCAGTATCCACGCCTGTGTTCTAATAAGATGGATGTCAGAGCAGCCGCCACACAGGCTCCCAGCGTAGAGACTCAGTGTACAGCAATCGTCCCCTTTGGAGTACAGATGGAGAACTAGGGGGAAAGGTCTTATGACAAAATATCTCCAACGAAATGCAGCCGGGGTGCCCCATGAGCCTGTCTGATGGTGGCAGGTGCACGCACAGACCCGACAATGAAGCCAATAGCAACAGGCATCCACGTGGTGGTTGAGATCATCAATTAAATGCCAGTGCATGTTTGTAGCTATCAGTCTTCATCCTTCAGTCAAGGTTAAAAACTCACTCAGTGATCAACACCACCATTCTAGACAGCACATATTTGTGAAGGGGAGACATAGGGATAACTGAAGTGCCCCACGTCCCATAGGATAGGGTTGCATTTAGGGCTTGACCAGGAGGACAACTAATTGCGATTTCTGCTCTGTTGCTCAGCTCACTGAGCAAGGCGTGTAGAAATCCAACCACAGAACAAGGGCACCCAGGAGAATAAATGACCCTTCTCGGTTTCCCCTGACTAATTTCTCTCAAACAACTATGTCAAAGGCTGGAGAGGAAGATGCATAAACTCAGGGACCATAAAAGCTGGCAAAGGAACAGCAATAAAAGCACATTAGAAGTTAGTCAAAGAAAGACAACATTAAGTCCACAGGTGTAAGTCTATGTCATTCATATAGCTCTTTGTATTTACACTACCGACACAGAATTGTTTCAGAATGCTGAGAGACAGGACTAGCTGTCTTATTTCCTGCCATCAGGTGCTCAAGGAGGTGAGCTGGTGCCTGGAATCCACGTAGAACCAGGCTGTGGCGCAATGAGCCCCCATTGTCTCCACTGCAAATACGTCATCTGACAGGTCAATCTTGGTGTCAGGAACAGGGAAGAAGGCAGTTCCAGGAGAAAAGGCAGCTCTACCATGTCTGCCTCCGAAACAATTAAAAGGAAGAACCAGTCACTACCCCCCAAATTCCTTCGGGTCCTAAAGCCTTAAGTCATCACAGACCAAACAGAAACCAAACCTTCAAATGACAGGCCCCGAATTTTTGAAACATTTCCTTTGCTTCAGAGCCAGCGCAGGCTGCAAATGAGATCTAAAACAAGCAAAAAATGTTTCTGTCTCAAAGTGACATGTTCCAAGTAATGCATACATTGCTTCCTTTCTGATCCAAGGGCAGCTTTTCTCATGCTCCATTCGCTAATGAGCGAGCCTGCCTCTTCCCCTGCCTGTTTCACTTTGAAACGTGGCACGTAAAAGGACACAGGAAAGCCAAGGGAATAGGGAAAGGCTGCTTTCAAATCACAAACACACACACACACACACACACACACACACACACACACACACACACACACACACACACACACACACACACACACACACTGGCCGCCCCCCACACCACAGGACAGTTAGGACAGAGTGCCCTGAAGTCAGGACTGAAGGACCACACTATGGAGAAGAAAACTCCAGCTAATATCCCCTGTCCGAAAGCAGAGTTAAGAAAGGGAAGGGATAGAAGGGAAAAATAAAGCTCCACATTCCTGACATTTTTCAGCCAAGTGCTGTGGCTGCACAGAACAGCTCTATTCCAAACAGCCTGTAGAATGGAAAGAAAACCTGGGCTCAGGGGGAAGAGTCTGCCCCCTGCCTTGGAAATGGGAGAAGGAATCTTCCCAAGGCCAAAAACCACACCAAAAGGAGGAGGGAGGGGCCCCTTTCACGCGGAAAGGAAGTGAAGCCAAGTGAAGGAATTTGTAGTCACACCGCTCAGGGGACAGAATTCAGGTTCTAGGGACCTCACATTCCCCAGAATGTGAAAATGAAAGCCCCTGAGTCTGGCAAGTTGATTTGTGAGTTAGGAAAGGAGCCAGGCTGGGATGAGATGAAGACCAGTTAAGATGCAAGGACTGTGGCAACTGAGGGTGGAGGACCCAGCTCATTAGCAAAGGTTGGGCAGGGGACCCTAGAAGGAGGACTGGCAAGGATGCTGAGCCTTTGTGGGAAGAATTAAAACTGGGGCTTCCCGGCTCAACTTCTAAATGAAGGAATCTTAGCTTGCTCAAGAGTCTGGTGTCCTCTGCCCCTTTTCACCTCCATCAGTCCTTACCTGTAGGAAAAAAATGTATTAAGTGTCAGACTGTCCCCCCATTGTACCCCTACATACAACCCACACCTCCAGGAGAGACTGCAGAAGACCTAAGTAATATCACTAGGTCCCATGCTGGGTTATGAGAGCCTCCCCCTATCTTTACTCCAACTGTGAAGATGCCCACATATGTTTCTGAGATCCCTAGAGGTAACTGGGCTGTTTCTTTCTGCAATTATTTGGTAGGGAGAAGAGAAATCCAAGGGCCTCCCCAATTATACCTATCTCTGTAGACAATCAGTCAGTGGGTGGGTAGAAACAATGAGGACCTACTATGTGCCTGGCACAGTGGAACCCAAGTCCTTTACTAGGGAGTTTAGCAAAATCCTTTCTCCCAGACCAGCAGATCTAGGAACTCACAATGTACCTCAGTGCACCTTCAAGAAAAGGAGATAATGTGTCTATAGACCTGATGCTGTAGCTCTCTAGGTCTAATGTTTCTCCAGGAAGAGGGTGGTGGAAGGAAAAGCTTGTAAACATATCAACCGAAGATCTTTCACACTGTCCAGTTCAAATCCTAGAGGAGGAAGAAGGGAAGCACAGAAGGGTTTCTTGTTTGCTTTTTTTGTCCCACCTTGGTCCTTTTTCTTCCATCAGGTACTGGGAATAACACTCAGCTCTTTTCAATCCCCACAGATTTGGATGCACAGGTCTTTCCACGAAATTAGAGGTAAAGAGAGAAGGTGGTACCAAGCTCAAACACTAGGCCACTCTTTTTTGAGCAAAGATAAAGCAGTTACTGCCACAAGCCTTAACAAATGCCAGAAATACTGTAAAGAGAGCCATAAGGCTATTCAAGAGACTTGGCCAGCTGTAGAGCGTGTGGCTATGAGGTCTAGTGCTGTCACGTGTGTCTCCTCAACCACACCCTCTGAGACTGGTGACACGGCACTGGAAGGCCTCTTAGAATGGCAGACAGCAAATAGATACTGAGTGTATTGGCTGGGCAAAACAAAATCTGTTACTCCCTTAAGCTATTATTATAGTAACAATAACAGGGTTGCAGGAAAATGTGACTTCGGTTTCACATTTGTAGTATCTGTGGTGGCTTTTACATGATTCAGTTAAAACTTACAATAACTCTGTGAGGAAGACAGGTTTTACTACCCACTTTAACAATGGGGAACTGAGGCTGCAATCAATTTTCAATCAGACTACTGACAAAGGAGGAATTGGGACCTAAGGATCACCCTGGCTAGACAAAGCTCTTCCCCATATACCAAAAATTAGAATGTAGACCCTAGTCCTAGATTTAGTTCCTATAGACCTGGAAACCCAGAAGAGGACACATTCACATATCCAAACCTGACTCCGTCATCAAAAGAATGTCCTGCTTCGAGAGCAAATTCACTGGTCAAGTAGGACTCTTGTTATCCATAGGAGAGGAAACAGGGAATCCAGAGACAGACAGAAGGAGCAATTAACAAGACTAGGAATCCCTCATTGCCAAAGCAGTTTGGAAATGGTTCCGGCTTCTTAACCCATCCCTGAGAATGCAGATAAGCAACCCTACCCAGAAGGGAGGACCAGGTACTACCTCAGAGACCACTGGGGAGAGGGGAGTGTCACTCTCATATCTCACTCTGAGACAAGATATGCCACAGCAAGCACTACACTCAGTTTCCTCCAATTCTTCCCACTTTTGAATACCACATTTTTCTTCCTCTGGGAAGCAGACAGTCCTTTTCACCCCCCCTTGGACTCTGACCCCCGTGGGAACATAATGAAACTCCCTGTTCTGAGAGGCCTACAGGAGCACACTGCTGTGGGAGTAGGACCCCATGCTTTGCCTACTATCCACACACTTATGAGACAGCTATGAGTGAAGCCCCTTTCCTCTAAAAGTAGGCGGTATAGGATATGCCTGTACTCCTTGTCCTGTAACAGGTATGACGTTCTAGGGCCAGCACTGCTGGATCTAAACGGATAGTCCACAGAGTGATAAAGGGTCTATGAACGCTGGCCTTAAGCACAAGAGGGGAGGAAAAAAAAAAAAAAAAAAGAGATAGGGCCGGGAAGACGACAGAAGGGCACTGCTGGGATGAGGCTCAGGTCACACGTGAATACCCCGAATATGGTCCAGAGTTGAGGTGCAAAAGACCCAGAAAATCAAGTGGTAAGTGGAAAGGGGTTAGGGTCCCTCCCACTGGAAAAGCCCAGAGGAGCTGGCAGCCACCACCAGGGAGGGGTAGTTGTGCAATGACTAGGGGTCTGGAGTCTCGGGGCTTGGCTCGCTGACACTAAAAGGAAACCCCACTCGTCCGGCCAGAGTGGCAGCGCTGCAGTTGGTTTGAGGCCAAGCTTAGCATTCGGGGCTGCAAAGAGAACGGTGGCTACGGTGGGTGGCTGCCCAGGGGACAGCAGAGCAGGGCACGGCTGACGCGGCGCGGTGCTGGGGATGGCGTCTGGGCGAAGAGGCCAATGCGGGGTACCGTGCACAAAGCCTGGGGCGGGGGTGATAACGTACATGGTAGTCAAGCTTCCCAGTCCAAACGAGGACCCCGGGGATCCGAAGGGCTGCGCCGAGCGGCCCACGAGAAGGGGCAACCCTCTCCCCGGTCTCGCTCACCTCGAACATAAGCCCGAGGAGGACGCAGAGCACCAGGCAGAAGCCGATGTCCGCATGGTTGTGGATGACGAACTCCTGGCTGAAGAGCGGGTAACTTTTCGTCCTTCTGCGGAAAGCCATGGCAGCCTCAGCGCAGCGGCCGGCCGGGCCCGCACCGTGCGCTCACGAGCCGCCGCGCAAACTTCTCAGCCCCGGCCCGGTCGCCCGCCGGCCCGCAGCCTGCTCGCCGTTCACCCGCCCGCCCGCCGGCCTAGCGCCGCACAACTTCTGGGGCCCGCCCCCTTCCTCCGCCGGCCCCCGCCCCCGGCGCAGCCCCCTCCCGGCCCGCGGCCGCCCCAGGCGCGCCGGCTGGCCTCGGCCCCGCCCTCCGCGCGCTTAACCCTCGCGCTGCCGGGGGCGGGCGGGGGCGGGCGCGGGGGCGAGGCCTGCTGGCCGGCGGGCCGCAACAGTCCGGGTCCTTCGAGCGCAAGCTCCGCCCCGCGGTGTGGTCGGCGAGGAGGCCTGGGCGCCCGGCGCGTGGAGGGAGGAGGCCGCCGGGGACGCGGACGCCCGGCCTTCCCCGGACAGGAAGTGGGCCCGGGTTTCCCACTCCTCGGGGCCTGCTTCTTCCTCCGCGGGAAGGGAAGGGCCGGAGAGGCCGCGAGCCTGCGGAGGGCTGGGCCGGGCAGCCGGATATTCCCGGGTTGCGGGCCGTGGCCTCCGGAGACGGAGCAGCGCGGGTTCGCGGGAGGCAGGGACTCTGAAGGCCGGCCCTCTCACAGACACAGCTCCCTGAAGAGATGACGAATGAATGGACGGCCAATCCAGTATTTTCGGAGCTCTTGCAACCGGCTAGGCAAGGTTCAGACGGTTGGAAATTCGCTGCTAACAGAAAAATGACCCATTCTGCAGGGAGCTTGCTTTCTAATGAGAAGTGGGGAAATGATTGCAGGTTTGAGACCCTTCTGCTACTAAAAATTGGTTTTACACGTCTTACCCAAAGCCTGCCTTCAATTTTAATTGATCCGAAGTGTAAAAATAAACAGATGAAGGAAGGTTAGGGGGGAGAAGGATTATCTCATCGAAAGTTTACATTTAATATTAGAATTTGAAAGTACTCTGGGGAAAGACAAATGGCGTTTTGAATAAATTAATTTATATTGGCTAATACTGCATTTATTTCTACCAGTTAAAAAGGAGTCAGCGAATCACTTTCTAGCGGTACAAAAAATACAAAATTACTAAAGAACTATTTACTTTCTACTGTCTTTTTTAATTAGGCCACAGTTATTTCCCTTCTAAGTAAATAAGAGTTCTTAAAAATAGCACAATGTATGAAATGTTATTGAAACTGGACACACCTGGGGTTCCTAGATACAATTCACATCTTAAGTTTCTTGACTCCTCAGTATTAGCACACAGTATTTGGTCTTTGGTTCCTTTATCTGACTTGAGGAAATGAAAAATAATGCCCATATTGAGCTAAATCTCATTTAACTTCAAGACTGATCTTTTCATAAGCTGAACTTAGTCTCGTAAGGAATAGAAAGATCAAGCCCTCTGAAGCATCTTCATTTTCCATCTATGAAAAGATGTTCAAGTTTCAAGCAATAACCACATCTGATAGGTTGAACCCTTTCATAGGGTTCAACCTATCAGATGTGGTTATTATGAAACTGATTTTATAGGTCAAAACTGGAATATCAGCAATTCAAATGGTTAAAACTAATAGTTCCCTTGTGTTCCCCTATGACCATTTATAGATGATATGGTGGGAATGTCTTACAACAGGTGAGATGCGGTCGGTCAATCTTTTAATATTAAGTGTTCAGGCTGAATGTCCTGGGAGATAGTTAGGTATTATCATATTCCTATTTATAAATGAGAAACCTGAAGTAAAGGGAATGGCTTTGGTATCCCGATGGTACCCATAGTGCTGACTGCCAGCCCTTGACTCTTTTAAATATAATTGAACAATTAGGGTTTTTAGACTGATGGTTTAACATCTTATCACCCTGAAGCCCCATGAAGCAAGTACTAGATGCCTACCTCAGCCATCACAGTATTCTCTAAATCCTAGTTTCAAAAGTATCCTCAAATAGATCTCTTCCCAACCACTCTCATTCAATCAATCATAAAATCTTATGAATTTTTACCTCAGACTCTCTCCAGTCTTCACCTGCCCCTTACTAATTATCCATGGATCTCTTTAACTTCAGTGTCTTCGCCTTTTAACACATCAGTCCACTAGAAACATTCATTGAGCTTCTACTAGTGTCAGACATTAAAGACAAAAAAATACAAGACAACCAGTGTGTGATAGTTTTCAAATATGACCTCTAATATGTCTTCAATAGGGGATAATTAATATTCTATCCTGTCTTTGAGTATGGACTGAGCTTAGTGGCTTGCTTCTAATAATAGAATATAAGTGGGGTGCATTCTGGTTGCCTAGCGGTCTACTGCTCCTGAGAGCAGTCCCACATACATCCCAAGGTCCCAGGTTCAAGACTCAGGGCCAGAGGGAACCACACATGTGAACAACTAAATAAAATGAAGTGCCTCTTCCTTCTCTCCCTTCCTGCCTGCACCATCTTTTAAAAAAAAGAATATGATGTAAGTGATCATGTATAACTTCTGAAATTAAGTCATAAGAGGTATCTTGGTTTTCTCTTTCCTGTCTGTCTTGGATCACTCATTCTGAAGGAAGCCAGCTGCCATGTTGTAAGGATACTCAGAGAGCCTTACACAATAGGGCAAGGAACCAGGGCCTCCTGCCAATAACCAGCACTAACTTGCCTGGCATGCAAATGAGTCATCTTGGAAGCAGAGCCTCAGCAGAGCCCCAGTCAACCCTTCAGATGATTGCAGCCCCAGCTGACCTCTCGATTGGAATTTGAAGAAACCCTGAGTTATAACCAACAGGGTAAGCTATTCCCAAATTACACAGAAACTGTGAGATAATATGTTTCTGCTGCTTTAGGCCACTAAATCTTATCATTTATTATTCAGCAAGAGGTAACTACTAGGCTTATGATCTTTTGGAAGAGACAAAGGCATCATTAGAATTCAGTGTGATGATGGTGACGCTAAGAATAACCTGAAGTATATACACTCTGAATGAAAAAGAAAAGCTAACTTAATTCTGTCTGGGGTATAGGGAAGAGGATATTTGGACTGGATTTTTATTTAGTAGGATGTTTCTAAGAATGCAGGAGACGAGTAGAAGATGAATTTTGGAGAGTAAGATGAAGGTGGATAGTAATGGGTTTTGATTGCATGATAAAGAATCGTAACTTTCAGTGTATTCATATACCAAATCATAATAACATTGTACATTGTAAATATCTTGTAGTTTTGTTGATTATATCAATAAAACTGAAAAATAATTTTCAAACAAATTCTGACTTTGTTCTGCAAATAACGGGAAAGAATGGAATGTGTTTAAGTATGACCAAATCCGACTTAAGAGAACTCTCAGGAATTGGAAGGATCATGCTGATGTAAAGAGAGTGGTATCAGGAAAACCACTCAAGAAACTAGTTTAACAGTCCAGGAAAGCCATGAACATGTCTCAAAAAATATAGTGGCCTTAAGAACAAAAGGGAGATTAATTATTTCAGAGACACTTTCATTGGATTTGGTGAGTATTTTCATATAAGATGAACAGGAGTAAGAGGAGTCAAAATTTTAGGCTAGGATGACATACACAATGGTGAACCACTAAAAGATATAAACAGAACAACAGAGAAAGAGAGCAGGCATTAGAGAAGAAAAGAAAATGACTTCTGCTTTGAACAAATTGGGCTTCAGTCGTCATGGGATATCCAACTCGACACTTAAGTCAGCTGGAAGTTGTTGGGTTGGATTTAGGGAGGGGGAAAACCAAAACTAAAGATATTTGGGGGTCATCTGAAGTAGGACACTTTTATTTTATTTTTTTATTGTAGTAACTTATTCCACATGTTAAAATAACCTCATATGTATCAGTTCCCCATTCCTGAGATACATATCAACACACCATGCCCTTCACCAAATAACCAAATGTTCTTCAGCTTTGCCCCTGCCAAGCCCATTCCCTGTTGGTCACCTCTCTTCTACTGCCAAGTGTCTAAGGGTTGGTTTTGTTTCATCTGTTCCTTTGTTTTTTCTCTTTGCATTCCACCTATCAGTCAGGTCATCTGGTATCTATCTTTCTTCTTTTGACTTATTTAACTTAGCATCATCCCCTCTAGGTCCATCCATGTTGATTCAAATGACAAGATTTCATCTCTTCTAAGGGCTGTGTAGTATTCCACTGTATGTGTGTACCACATCTTCTTTATCCATTTATCTGATGTTAGGCACTTTGGAAATTTCCATTTCTTAAGTATTTTGAATAGGGCTGCAATGGGAATGCATAAATCTCTGAGGATGGGTGCTTTGTATCTTTTGGTTAGATGCCCAGAAGTGGAATGATGGGATTATATGGGATTTCCTTTTTTTTTTTTTTTTTTTTTTTTTTTTTTTTTTTTTTTTTTTTTTTTTTTTTTTTTTGAGGAATCTCCACACTTTTCCATAGGGGTTGCACCAATTTGCTCTCCCACCATGAGTGCAAAAGTGTTCCCTTGAAATGGGACTCTTAAAGCCAGAGGTTAAGTAAGTATTCCCAGGAAAGTGTCCTCAGTAAGAAAAGCCCCAAATCAGCAGAATCTTGGGGGGATCTGAACACTGAAAAGAGAGGAGGGAAATGAATGAACAATCATTTCAGAGTGTAGGTTAAATCAGGCAGGATGAGAATAAGAGGAAGTCCCCAGATGCAGCATTATGGCCTTTGAGAACCCACTTTTCATTGAACATTGGAGTGGGTTAGTTGCGGATAGAAGGTGAGAAAGTAGTCTATTCTTTTAAGAAGTGGGGTGAAGAAATAGAAATGGATATTGCTTAGAGTGAGAGGAATAGATGAGATAAGGAAGGATGTTTTTATTTTTTGAGATTGGAATATGTTCAGAGACAGAAGAAACACTAGGAGAGACAGAAGACCAGAGCAGAGAGGGCGTGGAGGAGGGAAGGGGAGAACACTGAAAAGACTAGGAATATAGGAGAACATTCAGGAAACCGAGGAAGAGACTGAGGGTACTTCCAACAACAGGAGGAAAAAGGAGAAATCCTCTGAGCTGGGGCGAGGACCTCAGAATGGGCAAATATATAGTTATGTCTAGAAGTAGAGGAGATAATAGTCTCTCACATTTATATTGCACTTTACAGTTGCCCTGTAAGGAAGGCAAGACAGTTATTACCAGCTCCTTCTTGTAGCTGTTCTGAGACACACGAATGACCAAGGGCCACATAATTAGTGGGTAGCTGAACCAGTACTCAGACCAGTAGGTCAGCAGTGTTCCTGTCAGCAGACTACACTGTAAGCTTTCAGGCTTTCTAAAGCATGACACTAGTCAAGTTGGCCTCGTCTGTCCCTTTCCACCTCTCCAGTAGTGGCTACTGTTAATTCTGCTACACCAACTCTGAACTAAATTGGACTAGCCCCTCTTTCTGGAACAGACTCTGGTTTCTGACCTCTGGGTCTGTGTTCCCCTCACAAGGCCCTTTGCCTGATTGGCAGCCATCCTCCATGACCAAGAGCACAATCTTCTTCTTTCACAAAGCTGACTTCAGGGCCCTAGGGAAGCATGCACACAGCACTCCTGCAATCAGCGTATTTGTCCATAAGTTTTACCCCCGGGGCAGGAATTCGGCCATTCGCCCTCCCTTACACCAACAGCATCAACTACAGGAATCCCACATGGAGTTTTCTCATCAAGTGTTGGTTGAGCGAATGGTTGAATGAGATGCGGCTGCTCTGACCAGCATACATGCAATCACTATTGCTAACAAATGGAAGATGTCTTTTCTGACATAACAAAAGTTCATTCCCGGGGATAAGTGATTCGTCACAGATGAGCCTCGCTATCCTCTCACTTTTCCACTCTGTATTTGCATTTGTCTTAGGCTTGTCCCTTGTGGTTAAAAAATGGCTGCTGTAGTGCCAGTCATTCTATCCTTCACACAACAAGACCCAATATTCAGACAAGAAGGGGAGAGGCATTCTGAAAAGAGTAAAGAAAACTCCCAGTTTTAAACCCTCGGCTTCCTTTCTGCTTCATAGGTCAGAACTTCAGAACTGCACCACGTGCTCACGCCTAACCAGTCATTGGCTAGGTGAGTGGAACTGAGGTAACTGGCTTGACTTCACCAGGCAGGTATCCTCAGAGGCACCAAGGAGAGGGCCAACCTCCCTGGAAGCACTTGGTTACCTCTTACCTGAACGAAATTAAAATCCTAATGGCAGGAGAGAAAAAAAGGAAAATTGGTGTGAAGCAGTCACTCAGAAGAGTCTGGGTAATGGTTTTTTTCAGGGATTTTTACTCTTTATATTTTTGTTTCACAGCACTTTTGCCCAAAACAAACTTTGCTTTCCTGCTTCTGTCCACAAGACACATGAACCTTGAAAATGTCGCACACCTGTCACCGCCAACAGTTACTCCGAGAGTGCCTGGTTGAAGGGCCTAGAGCTCCACATTGTGGAGTGTCCTGCTCTGTCAGTCCAGGATATGACGTCAGGTGTAAAAGCACCTGTCACCAAAGGCTGGACTTCACAGCAGTTAGGTCTTCTTACTTCCAATATTGCGACAGTATAGTTCCTTAGTCCAGTGATCTTCCAAGGGCAGGCAGAGGCATGAACTAAATGGTTCAATGAATTTTAAAAGAATGAAAAACCTTTCAGTACAACGTGGTGTCCTGGACTGAACCCTGGAATAGGAAAAGAACATTAGTGGAAACTGCTGAAATCTCAATAAAGTCTGTAGTTTGGTTAATAGTATTATACGAATGCTAATAGACCATGGTTATAGAAACTGGACGAAGTGGCTTATGAGGACTCTCTATACTTAATTTTTGCTACTCTTCTGTAAATATAGAAATATTTCAGAATTTTAAGAAAATAACGATACAGCTGACTAAAATGTGGTATGCTTTCTTAATCATCGCCATGGTAATTCTAAACAATGCTAGGGATAAAAATATTTCCCTCTCCAAATCTTCTTGATCTAACTTCTAAACAATTGTTGTATTTGCTGTTGAATCTTAACATATGTAAGCTTTGTGTTAGTACATTTTTTATTATGTATCTTGTAATAAACACTGCATTCTACATGCAAGTTAATCCTAGAAATTCTTGTGTGTAGAATTGACCCCTAATATAGGGGATCTCAGAGGCACACAGCTGCTTTCAAATAAGGTCATGTCTGGATGGAATTATCTGACCTTGTGTCCAGCACAGTTATGTCTCCAGCAATGTGGTACCACAGAATCTTATATCTGAGCCCAACTTGAAATAAACAATAATAAAGCACAGTGATTCTAAAGAAAAAAAGATAGAATTTGTTATTTTAATTCTATCATTCGATGTGACCACTTGCTGCTTTTGTGTTATAAAATTTAAAACAATGAAACAGTACAAAATGCCACGATGATGATGCTCATGCTGGTATATTTCATGTCATATTTTATGGTTATTTCTGGAATTTCATTCTCATGTAGAAGAGCAGAGTGTTCAAAATGATCTGCTCTGAGTATGAAATATGCTATCTGAGCCTGAATGGAATTAAGGTTCTCAGTCTTAGCAACTGCCTTAAAGGTCATCTATCCACATCCCTCATTTTAGAGACAGAGAAAGGAAAAACCCAGAAACTCGCATTTAATAAGAATTCATAAGTTGGAATGACGACAGAGAGTCTCCCTGCTGACTCAGAGCTCCCAGCCCCATCTCTGTATCCCATATCTGTTCTTTTTAGCAGACAGGCAATAACTCAGAAAACTTAAGGTCCCCTCTCCAAAGTGCCATGTGACTCAGTGGCAGAGTAAGATGTGAGAACCAGAACTCCTGATGCTCAGAGATGTAACCACTTCCCCCGGTTTCCTCTTTCCAACTCTCATTCATCTAGACAGATTAATTCCAGGTAACTAATGAATATGCCACTTGACATTCAGATGAGCAGACGGAGACATTTTTTAAAAGAAACACAACTTAAATTGACATTAGAAACAAGTGAATTTTAGTGGGTATTCAGACTCCCACAAAGAGAAAAAATACTGGCATACAACATTTAGGAACCAAGGGAATGCTTTCAAACATTGATTTCTACTGAGTTCTCCAATTTTAGGGCATCCTTCAAAGGAAAGTCTATTGGGAAATTAAACTGTCCACAAAATTTTATTCAAAGTTTTGCTTTGTTCGAGGAGAAGTAATAATAATCATAGCGGCACCTTTGTCATGCAGTGGACATCACAATGAGGAAAAGCTCAGCACTGGGAAAAAAGTTTTCATGAACCACCACTCCTTGACAGTTGTGCCTGCCTTCCCTGAGCATCTCTCTCCTAGACTGGGGAGAAATGAAGACGCTCTCATGATTAAATTTAAGCACCTCCAGTGAACTTCTGTAACTAGTCCTTGGAATTCATCCCATCCCTGTTACTAGACCATAGTCCAATGTTTAGCAGCGACTCACTTGTGAATGGTCACCACATACATACATAGATATACTGGGGTTCTCCCTCCTCACAACTCATGGCCACACAGTTAGGTGTGTGCCACTCCTCCACTGAACTAATAACTAACCTCCTCCTGTGTGCTTGGAAGGATGATGCCTGGGTAGACAGGTGGATGACTAGAAGTGTGAATAGGTGGGTGGATGGATGGATGGTTGGATGGATGGTTGATGGGCAGGTGGATGGATGAGTGGATGTGTGGAAGAATGGATGTGAGGAGGGATTAATAGATCAATATGCAGGAATCTGTACTATTCCATCTTTATATTGGTGCCCAATGTATTCCAAAGTGTCTTTAAGGGAATTAGCTTTTACCCAGGAGTTAGGTTCAAGACCAAAGCTATATTGACATTGGGCAGAACTTTGCCTTAGGGTAGACTTCTAGGACTTAAAAGGTAGGAAGTGCATTCTAGTGGCGTAGCAGTTAGGTCAATCACCTCCAAAGAAGTGCAGGCCACATACCCCATATACCCACATCTCGGGTCCAGGGGGAAAACAACCAATGTGAACAACTAAATAAAAATAAAATAAAGATCCTCTCTCTCCCTCTCCCTCTCTCTCCCTCTCCCTCTCTCTCCCTCTCCCTCTCTCTCTCCCTCTCTCTTCTCTCTCTCTCCAAAAAACAAATTAAAAAAAACTAATGATTGATTTAGAAACCCAAGGAAAGTTTTCTCCTGACCCTACAATTCATCCCACATTCTTATTTTTTGTGTTTATAGTCCAACATTAAAATTTCATTCCTTTATAAATTAAGTATCTAGAAAGTATCCCAAATATTCTTGGATGTTAAACACATTAAATCCTCTCCACCTGTTGTCTCTCTCTGGCAGGGATTAGCTGGTCACATTGTTGTCTCTCTTGATTCTTTGCTGATGAGGTGGGGGCAGGTCCAGGGCTTTCTTTGGGCTAAAAGACTCCTGCTGACAAATGGAAGAGAGTCTTTTATCATAGGAAGTGCCAAGTCTGTGAGGAGAGACCCAAAGATTCTCCTCCCTCATGATCTCCAGTGGCTAGTCCCTAGTCATGGTACCTTGTCAGCAGCCCCTCTTCTTGATGTGACGAGAAGTCTTCACTTTGTCCCACAGGTTTCTGCAAGTTGGATAGGCACTGAGCCGATGAACAAAATAAAGAAGGAAAAGCAAAAGTGAGAGCAAGAAAGTTAACATGAGAAGAAGGGAGACACTGGACAGTAAAGGGAGAAGAGAGGAGGAAGAAGTCAGGCTGGATCTGAGCAAGGAGTAGGAAAAAACATTTTATTTGCAGCACAATGTCTCTAGTAATAATATGATCATCATCTAGCCTGAACAGATGTGCAAAGACTCCATCTATTCATTCCACACACGAAAATGGAACATGATTCTATCAGCCTCATCGGAAATCTTGGCAGACACTGTCAGAATGCATGCTGCCTCTGAGATGTGATTTTTCAATAGCGTACACTGCACTTTTTGATTGGGGTTGGAAAAAAAGAGGAAAAAGGAATTGATTGTGCTTTTCAATTTTTTTTTTTTTTTTTTAATTTTGAAATTCTTCTACCCGAGGGGGTTTTGCCTTAGACCGCATTGCGTTCCATGGATTAACCATGTCAGCAAGACCAGTGCTGTGGAGCTGGTCAGCTGTCTTTGGGCCACACTACAGCTAAGCACCCAATCCTTTGAAATAACCTCCTCTGTTCAGTCTTCAAGACATGCCCTTTGTAGCTGTTACCTCCCCTCACTCCAGCATTATTCATAGCTTCCATTCCCTTCTCTTTCACTTCTGCCCTGACCTCAGTGTCCCTGACTTGCATTAAGACGTCTGAAGTGTGCAATCCAAGCAAAGAGCATTTTGTTCCCAGCTGAACGAGACTCAGGAATATCGGCAGTGCCAGAGACGGGAGTGGGCACCATTCATCACTGAACTAAAGCCATGCACTGTGCAAGTTCCCCACGACACACACCACCTTTCCCTGGGAAGGCAGCCAAGGCCTGGAGCCCTGTGGAGGAAATCCCCTGTGAGAGGCCCTTCCTGAGCTCAGAAAATGGTTCTTTTCATAGGTTCTGAGTCCCCTTCCTTTCGAACGCAAAGGCCCACATCGCATGCCGCAACCTGGCCTTTCACACTCCCTTCACAAGCCAAGTGTTCCCACCCAGGTGCCGCATGGCTCCAGCACCCCTGCCCTGCCCTTCCATGTGCAGCGGGCTCCCCGGCCCTTGGAAGTCCTCCTTTTCCTCACTGGGCTGCCAACTCTGCCCACATCCCCACTCCGTGCCCTCGCATGAAACTGTTCCAGGCCTTTGTCTACCATCTCCAGAGGCTCCTTTCGGGTTGCACAGGTATGATTTGTTGATTCTGCTAGATTAGCAAGGGAAGCAAATTCCATAGAGGCCTCTATCCCTAAATCTCAAAGTTCAGGTCCCCAGCTGCATAGCAGGAGTGAGGTGATGGAGCCTGAGTTTGCACAAAGAACAGCAATAGCAGTCACCCTTGATGGAGCAGCTACTAGCTGGCAGGCAAATGTCTAAGCCCTCTCATGGATTTGTAAATGCAACCCTCACAAAAGCCTTCAGTCGTAGGTAGTGTTACCGGCTTCTGGGAAAACTGAAGATGTGAAGGAACTTGCCCAAGTTTCCAGGCTCATGAGAGGCAGAGCCATCCTTGTCTGGGCGATAGACCCCTGCACACACCACACAGACCCTCCTGACATGCCTGGGGGTTGCAGGAGACCTGGATTCCAACCTGGCTGTCTTTTCTTGACAGTAGCCCTCTTTAGATGCCTGCCTCTGACTGAGCTTTAGAGATCAGACCTGGAACATTCCCCAAGTCTGTTTGCTCATCAGGAAAAATGAGATAGTGGTGATTCCCCCCACACCCCACCGCAATTGCAAATTTATTCAGAAATACCTCCACATTTTCTGGACTGAGAGCTAACCCCAGGTAAACAGATGAAGTGGCAAAACTAATATTCAGTCACCATTAAAGTCTCCATCTGTGCCATGTTTTCGTCAGTCCAGATCAGGCCTGTGGTGCAATCTCTGCTGTACCTTGGGGTGCTAGGGCAGGGTCCCAGGGGAGGTTTTGTCCATCACCTCAAGACTCAAGAGGACACACAGACCCCTTCATGTCAGGATGGGAAAACCCGAGTTCCTTATTAATAGAAAGTTGACTTCTGCATGCATCCTCATCTGTAGCAGGAGTGAATGCACTGATCAGTGTTAGTTAAAGGCAAGCTTCTTTGGCGCTCTTGCTCCATTCCAACTCTCTTGGGCGAGAGGGTAGTAATCCTTCATGCTCTGATATGAGATGGAGTCATAAATACTGTTTGAAATGCTGGGGATCCTGTGACCGGAGATACTATATTCCCTTGCTAAGGAGCCCTGCTAGTGATTGCCCATTGGTTCCAGGAGTAAGTCCACATTCTTTAGCTCAACTTCAGGGAGCAACGTGAGGACACACTTACCTTCCCATCTTGGCCTCTGTCTTCCTAGAAACTCATTTCTCCCCTGCCAGTTTCAACTACTCATCTACACATTATACACATAAAAATGGAACACGATTCTATCAGCCTCATTGGAAATCTTGGCAGACACTGTCAGAGAGCTGACAGCCTCTTAAGAGCAAACCCCTTACTTTGAGTGGAAAATCTGTAGTCTCATATTTGGTTCATTCTAAGATGCATCCTCTTTCTCATGTTTACATCTTATTCGTCTAACCTTGACTTTACACTCTGTGGCACTCTGTGGCTTATATGGCAGCACTTTTTCTTTCATAGTGTTGTTTGGAAATTATGGTGTATCTTACAACTGAAGGCATCTCAGGTTTGATGAAGTATGATCACTAGGTATTTTCTGGATCTGAGCTCTAGAGATTCACCCAGAGGCTGGCAACCCTTGTGCTCATCCCCTGAGTCTTTTCCTCCCAATCAATCTGGCCTGGGGCCTGGTGTCAGTGGGTAAACTCTGGGGGGGGGGGGGGGGATGTGGTTCCCTAGTTGTAACTATGGGTGATATTTAAAATAGTTAAATGACCAGACCAATCAGAATAGAAGATGGCTGAAAACAACTGCCATGATTGTTCTGGAGTTCACATGATCCCTAGCCTGGTTAGAGTACCTGTTGGCTCCAAGCCTTTTGGCCATTTTCCCTTTTTCCTTATTGTTTGGACATTTGTCAGCCCACTCAGGGAACTTGGCCCACTTGGCCTGTCATGCACTCCTAGGGGACAATCCCCAACTGGACTAAGTCAAGCATGGCTATTCCAGTTACCTTTGCCTTTATTGACTTTAGGAATAGACAGACAAGTATATTAATTAACTAGTAACAAATTACTACAACTTTGGCTTAAAACAACACATGATTACCTTACAGCTGTGTAGGTCAGAAGTCAGGGAAAATGTCTCACTGGGCTAAAGTCAAGGCGTCTGCAGAGCTCAGTTCCTTTCTGGAGGCTCTAGGGGAGAATTGGTTTCCTTGCTCTTTCAGGTGTTGGCAGAATTTAGTTCCTCACAGCTGCAGGACTGAGACCCCTATTTCTTTTCTGGTTGTCAGCTGAGTGTTTAGTAGCCTCTCTCTGGTACTCCACATCTCTGAACCAGTGACAATTCCTCCTCATATTGTCTCCACCACTCAGCTGGGCCTGTGTGATTACATTGGACACCCCAGACAACTTCACCTTCTCAAGATTCTACCCTTAATAACATCTGCATAGTTCCTGTAAGGTAACACATTCACAGTCTTCAAGGGATAAAAGTGTGAACATCCCTGTAGGGCACTGCTCTGCCTGCTACAGCATGTCATCCACTCAGTGAGATATTAAGGGGAAATCTGCTGGGGTTTGAAGGAAAGATAGAAGAGAGACTTGCCCCAAGGAGGCTTACCCAACTCCAACCTCTTTGACTAAAGTGGTGTGAGCTATGACAGAGATCTTAGCCACCATTAGGCATCAACATCAAGAATAAAAGTTGATACAATGAGAAGGGCAGTAAGACTATCAGAGTGAAAAGAGAGAAAGAGTATTTGGTCTTTGATGACAATGTTGAGCCACTGAAGCAAACTAGCCCTCCTGCCTAGTTTCTGCTAGATCCCTTTTAGGGGCTGAGAAGGGCTCCATACTTCTGGTTATGGCTCGGGATTACTCTTAGATGAAAAGCTCTCCCTTGGTCCATAATGTCGCCCATCAGAAAGTACCTTCTGGTTTAGATGATTGTCTGACTCATGTCTCAGCTTGCTGTGCCCTTCACACATGATGACTCAGACTGCTGGCTCACAGCGGCTCCATCTCCTCAGCCCTGTCCCATCCAGTCTGTTTTTCTCTCCCTGTTAATATCTCATTTCCAGGGTCACACAATACCTACACTCAGCCTGCCCTAATGTTTCTGGTATATCTTAATAACCATGTACACTAGACTGCTGAAGTTCTCTGACCAGCCTTTCCCTTTTAGGCTTCCACATCATCCTTGTGCCGCTTCCTTAATCAGAAATACCCTCGTTGTGGAGGACTGGAGCAGATACTTCTCCAAAGAAGACATACGGAGCCAATAGACACATGAAAAGATATTCATCATTTCGTTAATAGGAAAATGCAAATCAGAGCAACAATGAAAATGGCTATAATCCATTGGTTATATAAACCTGTGAGAATGGCTATGATCCAAAAGTGGGGAAACAACAAGTGTTAGAGAGGATGTGGAGAGAAGAGAAACTTTCTACCCTGCTGGTGGGAGTGTAAATTTGTGTAGCCATTATGGAAAGCAGTATGGCGATTCCTCAGAAAATTAAAAATAGAAATTCCATGTGATCTAGTTATACTGCCACTGGGTATTTACCTGAAAAATACAAGTCCACTAATTTGAAGAGATACCTGCACCCCATGTTTATTGCAGCATTATTTATGACAGCCAAGAGCTGGAAATTACTTAAGTTCCCATAGACAGATGAGTATGGATAAATAAGATATTCTATATGTACATATTGAGATACTATTATATTTATAAATGTACATGTATGCATACATACATATTAATGCATATATTTATGCATATATATTTATGCATTATATATATACACACACTCCTACCATTTGCAGGACCTGGAGGGTGGACACAGAAGATATTATGCTTAGTAAAATAAGTCAGATAGAAAGACAAATAACATGGGATATCATCATTTGCGGTATATAGAGAAAACAAACAAATGAATGAGCTAAATAAAACAAAAGTTAACTTTTAGACTCTAAGGCCAAATTAGTGATTACCACTGAGAGAAATGGAAAAAGAGGTGGGCAAATGAAGGCAAAGGGGTCAATTATGAGATGAAGGACAGAACTGGACTTCATTGGGCTTTTACTGTAGTAATACAAATGTTGATACATAAGGCTGGCTGCACACCTGAAACTTCTAAAATGTTATAATGCAAGGTCACTTCAATAAAAATTAGTTTTTTTAAAGTAAAGCGGGGGAGATGAATGTTCTTTCTATACTCTTGTCTTTAATTCAATCCTATAGCAGCATTTCGAGTGGGTGCCATGATTCCCGTTTTGCAGATGATTAAAAAATATGAGCGACTCGTTTAGAGTTACATGACAGTAAGTGGTAGGACTAGGTTGCTAATGTGTGACTTCAAAGTGCCACCCCTTTCACTCCTGTTTGGCACTTGAGAGAAGACAGTGTCCAACTCAAGTCTTGAAGGACTTGTCTCCCTTACTGCATTACAAACACCTTGAGTGCAGGAAGCAAGTCATTCTTACTGACCCTGAGTCAAGGGTGAGCTGATTTGGGTTAGCAACTCACTCCAGGAGGGAGGAAGGAGAAGCCTTGATTTGTACTGTTTTTCCATGGGGTAAATATGTCATTACCAATTTCAAGCTTCCCATGTGACATTACTGACGAAGGAGTTGGGAAGAGCTGTGCAGGACAGATGGAATAGATATGAGTAAACTCAGAAGCATGGACAATAGAATGTAGTGAAATAATTAAGAAGTAAATGAGTTTTGAGTGTTTATTACCTTTGTTTTAAATGTATTCAATTTTAATTTTATGTAATGTAATCTTTCATTAACCATCGACTGACTGGTAAATTTAATGATTAAGCTAGTGACTGGTTTGAACCAGCTCCAGACACCCTGGCTACAATCTCCTAAGTGCTTTGCTTATAATGGATGCTGGAATCGAGGTGGGGATGCTAATAAAAAGAACCTGATTATCCACTAATAAGCTTTGACCTGAGCTAGGAACCCAAACTTCAGGATTCTTTCCTGTGAACTGAGAATTGCTCAGTTCATGTGTAACAGAAGGCCAGATAAACACAAAATAGCAGAGGGTGGAGACCAAAGGGTCAGGCTTCCACTTAGGGCTGTGAATGCTAAACCCTGTCCAATGTCAGGGTGGGGCCTAATGCCGGCTTTCAGTTCAAAAAACGGTCCCAATCCTCTGCCACTGGACTTGAGCGAGCCTCTGAGTTCTGTTTTCCTTCCTCCCGCCCCTGACCATGCCCACAGAGAAGTGAAGAAAAATATTATTCTAATACCTGCCAGAAAGGACAGCCTCCCAGGAATTGAAGAGCTTAGAAAGAAGTAAACACTGAATTTCAGACTCCCAAAATCACAAAGTCCAGCACTTCAGCTATCTCACACTTTTGTTAGGGGTGCAGTGCTGATGTCCCTGGACACTGGAGTGGGCAGGCACAGCTTAGGGAGGGAGGGACAGCTGCTGAGTCAGCTGTGTTGCATTAACGCAGAGCTGTCCCTGATTGTACCATATATGGACTCAGGCTCAGGAGATGACTGTCCCGCTGATCTGCATTGGGTCTCCCCTTAAATTGCAATTTGGGGTTAGATCCTTGTTACCAGCAAAAGAGACCCCTGAAAATTTCATCAGCATGAAGAAATCGGGACCCATTGTGGTCTGGCAAGGACAAGATGAGAAAAGAGAATGCTGCGCCTTTCCAGCCCAGCTGCTCTTGGGAGTGAAGGCCAGAGCCTGGGAAAACTGTGGGAGTGAGTCTTAACACTGGTTGCAGCGGGAGGGACCAGGCAGAGGACCAGCTGCCTTCTACTGCATTCAGGCCCTGGCTGTCCTGCGGGGCACTTTTATCCTGATTCCGACAAGGGGAATGACTCCAAACTTTCAGGGGCGAGAAGCAGCAACCCTACCTGTGGGTGAAGGGGACTCTTAGACAGCTGAAGATGCTACATGAGGGACAGTCCCCTTTCTGAGTAATTCCGACGTCAGGATGCATTTGCACAGATAGAACACAGCTCGTTAGCCTCCCACCCCATCCCTCAGACACAGCTGGGCCTGTGGAAATCCAGGGAAACAGGCAAGGACGAGGGGGAGGCGAATGATCTGGAAAAGTAATTTTTAATAGCTGGTCAATAAATTGGCTCCAATTTGTAAAGATTCACCAAGGTTTTGTTTGTTTTAGCAATTGGTAGCTTTCTTTCACTTTTTTTTTCAAGGACCAACTTAAAGTATTTCGGGAGACTTTACCCTCCATATACCTCTTGATTTGGTTCAAAAGAACGGAGCCAGGGACAACTCAGTCTATCTCTGTGAGAATGAGCTACTCCACATGCAAAACACAGAGAAATTTCACAAACATCATGTAGAGGGGAAGAAGGCAGACACAAAAGAGTACTGTGAAATCCCATTGATATCATGCTCAAAAAACGAGTGAAACCAATCTGTGATGTTAGAAGTCAGGATAGTGGCTCCTTTGTTGGGGTTAACCCTCGGGAGGGGCAGGAGGGCTTCAGGGGTGTGGGTGCTGTGCTAGTTCTTTGTCTGGGTGCTGCGTACACAGATGTAGACACGCTGAACTGTCTACTTACAATTTCTGCATTTCAGTATGGATGTTATATTTCAATCAATAGTTTCCTTTAAAAGAGAGAGAGAGAGAAAGAAAAGGAATCCAAATAAATGATGACAGAAAGAGCAAGTTCCTGCGTGCCACCAAAAATAAGCCTCTGGGGGCCAGTGTGACAGAATGGCACTACCATAGGCTAGGAGTCGGGAAGCCTGATTTCCAATTCCACTGCTGCTATTCACTGGTGAGAGGTCTCAGCAACTTAGCTCCCTGCTTCTCACTTCCTCTGCCCCAGAACGAAGGGGCTGGATTCAATTCATTGATCTCAGAGAGAAGATTCTCCCTTTCTTCCTGTTTCAGTGGTGCTGGAATATGATTTTACTGTTCATTTGTCTTCTCATGTGATTTCTTAAAGAGAAAAGCTCTCCAGACTTGGTGAGCTTGGGGATCAAATTTCAAACTACACACACACACACACACCTGCAGGCACACATACATACAAGCACACCTAGGAGTACCTGATCTCTCTCAGCACCTTCTTACCACCCATTATCAACCTTAACTTTCCCACTCTTCTCCACCTTCTTTGATTTTCATGTTTGTGCTGCCTGTGGGGCTGGTGTACCAACACAAATTGGATGGCTTAGACCAACAGACTATTGCATCTCACAATTCTGGAGACAAGAAGTTCAAACTCAAGGTGTTGGCAGATCTTGCTCCTATTTCTTTTCTTGCTTCTAGCAGCCTCAGGGGTTTCTCTTCTTCACAGATGCATTCTCCCCAGGACTTCATCACATGGTCGTCCCTCTGTGGGTGTCTGTGTCCAAATTTTCATTCTTTATAAAGACACCAGCCATATTGGATTAAGACCTCACCCAGTGTCCTCGTTTTAACATCATCATCTCTATCAAGACCCTATTTCCAAATGAGGTCCATTCTGAGAACTTAGGACTTTAACATCTCTATTGTGTGGGACACAATTCAACTCATAGCAGCCAATGATTAAGAGCTATCAGGAAAATCTAAAGTAGCTCCCTAACTCCATGATCTGCCAGGAAAGGTTAAGGATCTAGTTGAGACCAAGCACCAAGATATTTGGACAAATAGTACAATCTCTATGCTTGTAAAGTGCTTCCCGCCCTCAGGACACTTGCATACTCATGATACCTTTTGATACTTCACAGTAAGAAAGTTAAAAATACAAGCTTTGGGACCAGACTGCTGGGCTGGAATCCTAGCCTCACTGGCTGCCTGGCCCTGGGCAAATAATCTGTGTGCCTCTGCTTCCTCTCCTGTCAAACAGGACTGTGTTGAGGAGCAAGTGAACGAATCGGAGAAGTACTTACAGCATGTCTAGCACATGGTTAGCATTTGATAAACGTTAGCTGCCACAAGAACAAAAAGCTGGATCGCGTCATCTACATATGACAGCTGAAGAGATGAAGGCTCAGAAAAAAGCACAAGGCTAATTCAAGGCAGAATCAGAACCGAAACAGATTTGTTAGGTTATCTGGCATGACTCAGGGTCCGTTTTTATATAAGAATGTAGCAACAGTGATAGTTACCTTTTACTAAGGTAACGAAGCTAAGTGCCAGATACTGTGCTAAGAGCTTTATTGATAGCATCACATTTAATATTCATAATAACCCTGGAGGCAAGTATTGCTACTGTCATGTTAGAGAAGTACAAAGTGAGACCTGAAAATTCAGACAGCAAAGTTAGATCATCCAACTAGTGATGGTGGAACCAGGATTTGAATGCAGGTTTCTGCACTCTCAGAGCCTGAGCTTCAACTGCTTCTACCCTACAATGACTTGGCTGATATTTATAAACTACCCCAGGATCAGGAAGAAGTCATTCTTATCCCTTCTTCATCCTTCCCCCTGTTCGACCCCCATCCGTGTCCCATATGTTCCCATGGAAGGATTGCAGATCAGTCTTAAGAAGGCAGGCCTAGAAGTGACGGGATGCCAGACAAGGGCTGCAGGCTAAGGCCAGAGTTGGAGGCCAATGGGATTGTCTGACGCTGCTAAAGAGATAAAGGAAGACTCATGCTGGAACCCAGAGGGAGCCACACTTCCTGGGCATAAGGCTTTGTGTCACCTATCAAGTTTGTGAAAACGAGACAGAAGAAGGACACTACTGTGGGTGCAGCTAGTCCTAGACAGGGGAATGCTGCTTTTCTGCAACTGACTTCAGCTGGCTGCCTGGGAACACCTGGCTTGAAATTGCAAGCGGAAAAGGACTCACTGAAGCAGCCCTTCGGGGTGCTTTGCCCAGGCTGGTCTGACATACATTCTGATGCCCACACTTGGCTGTGTTGGCAGCATACACAGACACAACTGTTTTGGCTTCTGTTACTTCTTTCTCTCCCTCTATCGGCAACATTGCCCTCATGTCCTTGATCCCACTACCTCTGATTAGGGTCTTCATCCACTGGGGCTCCCTGCTGGATGAGCAAAGGTTAAATGAATCATTTGAGACAGAAAATAAAGGCAGGTATAGGTGGGGCAGGGGATGGGGTGGGATGGGGTCAGCGATTATTGTTATTTTTTTTTCCAACAGAATTTAAGGAGCTCTGTTTTTAATCTCTCTTGTCTCCCACTGGATGAATGGTTTACTATGACTTAAGAAGCTGCAAACATTACAGTTCTGGCCCTCGAACAGATTTTGCAGCGGAGTAAACATAAAGGGCGGGCCTCTTCCCTTGACTTCCATTTGAAAGGCCCTGCAACTCTCCACTTAGAAGGTAACACATTTAGAGTTTTCCACAAATGTGCAGGCGCGCAGGCTATGGCTTGAATAAAAGGTGTTTATTCCCATGGAGATCGAATTTTTATTGCTAGATTCAACATCAAGGAGGTGTGAAAGTTACCCACAAATCCTGACATCAATACTATCTGAGGAAGGCCAGAAAGGAGCTGCACAGGCCAGTGCTCCTCAAACTTCAGGTGCATATTTAGAAGCGCCTGGGGATCTCATGAAAATGCAGATGCTCATTCAGTAGGTATGCTTAGGGCCCAGTCTGAACTAAGAAATACTCCTGTGCTTTTCCAGCTTCCTTCACACCCCCTTCCCCCCATCAAAAACCAAACCAAAACCAGACCAAACCAGGGTTTGTATTTCCTGGAAGCGTTTTATATAACCCCAAATAACTGGGGTGGGATTGAGATACTGTATTTATAATTCTAATCTGCCCCCTCTTCCCCTGCTAAAGTAGTCTTATACCTGATCAAGTCAGCAGGTAATGCAAAGGATAAAAAGATTCCATGGAGACTTTTGGGCAACCTTACAGAGCAAGCAGAAGCAATAGTATTAAAATGATTTCTTTTCTCTAAAATATATGACAGATATATGTGCATAAAAATGACTAGGAAAAAGAAAGTCCATTTTTGTTTCTCCTTTGTGCTTTCCTGTATTTCCCAAACTTTCTACAGATAAAAATATGAGACTTGTATTGTTTTAAAGGCTAAGTGTGACGCAATCCGTTGAAGTTCACAGACCTCATTTTTAGTGCTAAGAACCAGAATAGAATTACTAACATCTAAGGGCTGATAGTGTAGACAGGTACAGTCTGCAGATAGCAGAACTTTTGTGGCTGGGTGAGGACAAGAATATTGGTATGCAACACCACATCAGGAGGGCAGGGTGACACTGAATTACTATCTGCCATTGAAGGAAGTCTCGAGAAGGGTATGAGCAGCCTCCACTCTCTCCTCCTGAGGTCATGCTGACCACTTGCTGGTCCAAGGTCTGATTTATTTTAGTTCCTATGTCTGTGAGCAAGCCCAATTTGATCTTGATCTATGTTTACAAATCAATAAACAGAGAACCTACAACAATGAACTGTGATCTTGGACATATTCTAGATGAGAAAAGGCAAGGGTAGCTGGCGAAGGCAGAAGTCATCACAGACATGGAGTCTTCATTAAGCTTCCAATTGCACAGCATTTCCTTTAAAATAGGGATCCTCAGTCTTCAGAGGTATCGGTGTACTTTAAATACACATCGTTCTCTCTTATCAGCACAGCACTCTGCAGACAGTGGTACTCATTTTGGTTTTGACTACAGGAAATGTTTCTGAGCATAGAGCACAGAGCAATTTTAGGAAATTGCCACCTTTGCCCACTAGTAGCAATGCATATACAGTCACTCAACTCCTATATGTTGAATAGAATAAAAGAATAGTAAAGTCACACAGTTTAGAATGATTGAAATGACAGGTTATTGGAAATAGGAAATGGGATAAAGTAAAAAATAAAATAATAAAATTAAAAAAACTAAAATGCTCTAAAAGTAGCAATATCCTTTTCTATTTACACATACAAGATGGCTTTTTAAGTTTCAAACATGTGATTCCTAATGTTTGAAGAAACAAAATTACCATCCTAGGTCCCTCTGCCCACTGCTCAGTAATGTCAACTGGTCTTCTGTTAATCTCTTAGCTGATGTTTCTGCTGCCGTTTTGCTCATCCCACTTTTTGAGTAATCTTTATCCTTCGTGTTCTGGGCTGCAGAAGTAAATATAAAGAACATTTTCTCTTCTTGCCTCCAGTGTTCACTCCTCTAGGTCCTTTATTACCATGACCATGACCATGTCCAGCATTTTTCATGGCAACCTTGAGAAAAAAAAAAAGTTCTTTATATGGTGGAACAAACAACTGATGACAGTTTAGAGTAGCATAATAGGGGACTCTATTCTAGACTAAACTGAGCTGAATAAATAGGGGTTTGCGTATCCCTTTCCCTGGGTAAGAACCAGCCATGAGTTCTCACAGGTTTGCTGTATTTTACCACTGTCTCACACTGAGCTCTATAATGGATTATGGAAAGTAATCAGAGATAGAAAAAAGACCAGGGAAGACTCATGAACCTCTGACTTCTCCTTGACACCTTTTGATCCTGTTTTCAGTGTCAAGATGTCCCTCCTACGGCACACCCTGGTGGTTTAGCCACTAATTAAGTTCACAGCCTCTGGCTGACACAGTCCATATACACCCAAGGACTCAGGTTCGAGATATAGGGCTGGAGGGACCAACCAAGATGAATAACTAAATAAAACAAATAAATGTTTCTGCCTACCCGTTTGCTTTTATTCCTGTCTACACCTCTCCTTTAACAAAAAAAACCAAAAAACAAAAAATGATGTTCCTTCATCATGAGTATCTCCCTGGAGCTCTGGCTCATCTCAGGGGACACTCCTTATTTGCAACTCTTCTCTGACTTCCATACCTCTCCCACTCTCACCATCCCATCAAAACTCACCCTACCTTGTCCCAGGCTTGAGCATCTTCACCATAAATGGACCAAATGGACCAATAACTCCCCTTAATGATTAAGTGAAAGGAGCAAGTACATTTTTGAGATGGTTGACATTCAAATCGCACAGTGTCAGCAACCCTGCCCTTTGGTACAGGGGCCCAGGAAAGGCTGATGACTGATGTCCTGAGTTGTGGCCTAGGTGGTCTTCCCTTGATTCCCAGCACCTTCCTCCAACCCTATGAGCACTGGAGACTCAGCATCAGTTCTGGAGGACCACAATGCTCCCTAAGAAAAGTATATAAGATGAAAACACAAGGTGTTATTTACTGGGGTGGGTCATCACCCTCAGGGTATGTTTTCACAGGTCTGATCCAAGGTCCCCAGCTGAGCCAAGTGAGACTTAGCCAGTTAAGTTTTCCCCACAGTGTTATAGCTCATGCCCGAAGTCTCTGTCATAACAAAAAGCACTCCTTGACCACCTTATTAAAGATTCGTGGACTCTGCACCATTTCTATGACAACTTCTACCTTCTCCAAACTCTCCTTTTCTCCCCTTGCCTTTTCTCATTTCTAAAATGCACAATGTCACAGTTCATTGATTTAAGTTGTCTACTCGTTGATTTGCAAACATGGATCAAGATGCCAGACCATCGTTTATGCAAACTACTTCGGGACAACCAGAAGATCATTAATGGGGCTATGTGTCCCTTTCCCTAGGTAAGAACCAGCCATGAGTTCCCCCAAGTTTGCTATATTTTACCACTGTCTTACACCGAGCTCCATAACTGACAATGGAAAGTAATTGGTGATAGAAAAAGACCAGGGAAGACTTCTGGACCTCCTGACTTCTGGGGTGTGCTATCAGCAGCAGCCAATGAAAACAGGGCTTCATTCATTTGATGTCAGAAGTAGCGTGAGCTGCAATTCTTAGACGCAGGCCAAATGAGTACAAACTTGAGAAAGGCAGTCTCCGTAAGGGTAAGAGAAGTCTGCTATGTCATGCCAGCTTGCAGAGGCATCTGGGTTGAAACTGCAAGAGTATAAGTTGGGGGCCTGCCATGGAGTTTGAGCAATGGTGGGCCCCATCTCCCCTGCTTTCCTAGGGGTTCTCTTCACCAGCAGTCATCCAACTCTGATTCATTCTTAGTTCATGAAGCTACACATAAAAATGGGTATCTTACTCTAATTGAGGGCAACTGGGGACACAAACTACTGGGGCGTGTGGGAATGGAGTGGAGAGGTGACAGAGGGTATACCCCTAAGTTTCTCATCTGAGACCAAGGGTGATTAAACAACTAACAACCAAAGACTCCAGGGAGGGTTAGTTACAGGCAAACAAAGATGACCGGTTTACCTCTTTAAATATTTATCAGCCTAAACACACTTACCTTGCGAGGCCATGAAACACTGTGGTGAAACCCACAGACTTTGGCATCAGAAAAATCTAGTTTCTAATTTCAGCTATACTCACTGTGTGCTGTTGGGAAATTCACTTTGTTTTTTCAGGTCTCGGTTCTGTTATTTCTAAGATGGAGTTGATGATAATAGTAACTTCCAAATGGGGTTATTATGAAGATTAAATGAGATAATACAATCAAAGTGGTAGAAGAGTATGTTATTCAGTAAGTACTCAAAGGTGTCAACTGTAATCTTGGGGATGTGAAAGCTCACCATTTTTTGGTAAAAGTCAAGTTTATTAGGTCTAATTCATGTTTGATAAAATTTATCCTTTCTGAGTGCTAACAAACACATATGATCATGTAACCATCATCACAACTAAGGCGCAGAACTGTTCCACCACCTCAGAGGGTCCTTTGTACCCCTTTTTCATCAACTCCCCTCTCTACTACCTGCCCCATGTGTATGCACTGCTGTTTTCTATCTCTATAGCTCTGTCATTTTCTGATTGTCAGACAACTGGAACCATATAGTATGTATCAGAAAGCTATAAATTTTAAATGCTGATATACATTTGACATCCAATAAGTTTCTATGTGTGACTAAAGAATCAAGTTATAAATTCATTTCAAATCTAATGATATATTTCCTTTTGATTCTAGAAATATTTGGAAATGCTTCTTGAATTAGTTCCTTTATGGGCAAGTGGATCTTTCTCAGACCCTATGAATGTGTCATTAAGTCTCCATCTTGAGGTCAGAGGTTGGGACACAGAGGATATCTCAGGTATTCAGAAAAATAAAAGAGCAAGTGAATTATATGGCTCTCTGCTTTTGGTAAAGTCTGGGGAGCTGTGCAGAGAAATGCCAAGGTCAGGGGCATTTTATTTACTTATTTGTGATTTCAGTTCATGGCTTGGACACCAGGATGAGATGTCCTTGCAGCCTCTTCTGCACCAAATCTAGGAGGTAAGTCACGCCCAAGCAACCCTGGAGGACCAGTGACATCTGAGTTCCCATGTGGTATGGTGGGGCCACTGAGGTTCCCTCACAGAGTGAGAGGAGAGAAAAAGGCTGTGTTGAGAGTATCCCACTGTGACAAGAGGAGATGATCGCAGGGCAGAGAGCTTGGGCTAATCATCGAGACCGTAGGCATACAGAGGACGTGGTTTAGAAGGGTATATGACACTAGCGAGAGGCTGGAGAATCCAAGCAACCAGAAATAATCCCCAAAACTCTCATCAAGAGGCCAAATGCTAAAGAACATTTGCCGTCAACTTCGCTCCATGCAGAGGTTAACAGGGAGGGCAGTGGGCAGTGGTGGAGATGGGAGACTGGAGTGATACTTCTTGGATTCTAGAACCCTTTTACTCAGCTCCATGATGATCCCATTAACATTCCCATCTCCCCAATCCCATTTTATGAAAGCAGAGGAGAGGGCAATGAAAGCAGAAAGACTGAGCATTTTCCTTCAAGCAGTCTTTGGATTACTGCAGCAGACTAAGGTGATCCAGCGGGCGAGAGATTTTGAGAATATCAAAAGCTATGTTCTCAGCTCACCTGAGCATAATATGTATTATCTTCAACCCCACGATATTCTCAATACGAGTTCACAGTTATCTTGTTTTAATTTCCGATCTGTGGCCCCTAATACTGCAAAGCAACTGTGAAGATCTCCGGGCCTGCTGTCACTCTTTAGGCTGTGACCTTGCTCAGACACTCCTGAGTGGCCTGACTCCTCTTTATCCTGTAACAGTATACTGCTGATAGTGTACCATCAGGTCACAAAGACTCTCTCTCCTTCCACCTACAGGATTTTCCTAGCACTTTTCAAACTGTTTTCAAACAAAACCAGATGTAGACCTTTAATATCTAAAACAGACAAAGGCAGAAACACTCAGATCAAGACAGTTATTGGAGCAAAAGTGGCTCTTCGGAGCATCCTCCCCCACCTTGCCAACAGGGTCCCCAAATTAACTCTTGGGTGTTTTAGGATGCTGAAAATCGCAGTTTGAGATACATTACCCTAGACCATGAGTTGGCCAAATATTATTCCCAAAGACACGCTCTTTCAATAAACTTTCACTGAATCCTTACACTGTATCAGGCATGAAGTAGGCATGGAGAAATCAAAGCTGATTAAGACAGTCTCTGCTTTCCATGAACTACCTAAAAGGGGTTCACGTGGATGAATCACTACTGCATTACCATGCAATGTGCAACTACAGAAGGTTGAATAGGGAACAGTGATATCTCTAAGAGGACACAACATAGACCTCAAGAGTAGATGAAGTTTGAGTGAAAAGGAATGTGGGTATACCCTGGTGGCTTAGCCGCTGAGTCCATGGCCTCTGGCTGACGTAGTCCATACACATTCACAGGACTCAGGTTCTTGACCCAGGACTGGGGGAAGAAGGGGGAAACAACCAGGATCAACCACCAAAATGAAATAAGTGCTTCTTCCTCCTCTCTCTTGCTGCCTGCCTGCTCACCTCATTCCTGCCTGTACTTTCCCTTGAAAACAAAAAGGGAGGGGGGAATGTGAAGGTTAGCAAGAGGCCTGCTGGTGTACATATTTGAGGATTTGACCTTGAATCTGTAATTACTCCCTGCAGTCTGCCCATCTCAGACCTCACTGTCTAGATGGGATGTCCTTTCTTACTATGCTAAACCAGCTGCCCTAGACATTACGTGGAAAGGGCTTGACTGATCTCCCAGGTTCTATAACAACCATGGTGTTAGAAAACTTAGACTGGATTTTTGAGTTTTCCTGGTTTCTGTAGTAGAAGATAAGCAACTTTATATAATTCTATATCCCCAATTACCTGTCTTCATTTTTAGAAGGAAGGACTGCGCAGAGAACACTCTTAACCCTTCCAGGTTTCTGCACATAAGATACTCACAGCGACCTCTGACCTCTTAGTTTCAGAGGCTTAGCACTGGGCTCACAGTGAGTTCTGGCATGCTCTGTTGGTCTCCAGTCTCTTCCCTGATCCTCCCTGACAATCCAGAATTGAAGGGTTGAGATGGCTTCCAGTATCTGGGGATTTGACAAGTCACTCATGACAACGAAAAGCTCATACAAGTCCTAAAATAGTAAATGCAGTAAATGTAAAGTCGTGAAACAGTAAAAGATACCAGTGTAGAACAAGGCAATGGAAGATCAGAACTGGCTACTCAGAGGAAAAAGCTTACAGACTGAATGCTGGGTGGTGCAAACCAGGCAGTCTGTTGTCTAATTGTTTTATCTCTTGATGACTCATTCTGCAACTTTAAGCTTAGCCGCAGGCCAGGTTTGGGTAATAACAGCCCAAGAGTCCAGCTCTACTCTCTCCTCCTCCAAAACAGGCTCCCTCCAAAAAGTCTGAGCTCTGACTTTGCCTATGAACTCATTTCACCTATTGATTTTTCCACACACTGTAAAGTATGAGCACAGTATCCTGAGACACCTCTCATAATGTTTTATTAAATTTTTATGCTGTTTTTCTTCTCAGGTATTACATGTTGTCTGCCAGAGTACATTATAAGCTCCTTTCAGCTCAGGCGATGCTTTCTTTACCCATATTGGTATTTATGGTCCTCTCCATCTCTGCTAGACTGAGCACAAACAGAAAATACGCATGGCATGCTATAAATATTTGTGTGAGAATGAATAACCCTGGCCTGCGTATATATTATGCAGCCGGTGTCACTGACATGAGGGTGACCTAGACGGAGCACCCGTGAAGGGAAAGAATGTTCCAGAGCAATCTGTGTGGGCTGCATATGGTTCACAGCTGGCAGGCAAAATCCACAGACCCCAGGCCAAGTGAGTGTGAAAGTCAACATCTTTATGAAAATATTTAAAAAAAAAAAATCCTGATTAAACCTGCCTGGAGAGTGATTGCCATTTCCTTAACCTCAACCTGACTATCCATATCCATATCACCAGGTCTCACTTGCACTCTTTCCAGTAAGTGGAATTGAACCTTTTTATTTATTTATTTATATTTATTTATTTATTTTACCACAACTAGTACGAGGGTCCTACTAAGAGCCGTATGGTTTTTATTTCCTTTCACTACTGCCATTGACCCAGACTACAGGCAATAAGAGTTTCATCTTCACCTACATAAAAAGTTGAAGAGTGGGTAATGCAATCAGACATCAGGATGCTTTTATTCAAAGATGGGATTTTCCTCTTAGTGTAAGTACAGAGGCTGCATGTTCACAGATAACTGTGTCTGGAGGGCTTCCCTCCCTAGGCTAGTCCCTCTTGGCTTTACATCTGAGGGTGACTCATTCAACTGTCTGGCTTTCTTCCCATCCTTGGAGGCCAGACGGAGAGTGGAGAGGTTTGAGAATGAATTGCTTTTTGTCCATCCTTTCTAGGAAAAAGATAGATAAAAAAGTGTGGGTTTCTGGACTCACGTTTCCCATAAGTTGAATCTTCTTCCTGTCTCCCTCATTTATAGCAATAGAACCATTTTCTATCTGATACTTTTCTAGAGTCAAGTCTTCCCTTCCTAATTCCAAATATATATATATATATATATATATATATATATATCTCATTCATTCATTTGGTGAACATTTACTGAGCACTGGTGGAATGTGAACCATTGTACTGGTTGCAATGAATAGATTTTAAGAGTAAAACAAAGAATGGATAGAAATAAGACGGTTCTCACCGTTAAGAAGTTTTGTGAGAAGCTTACAAAGCTGCTGCCTTTTTTTTCCTTTTCTTTTTTTAAGGAAAGGTACAGGCAGGAATGAAGGTGAGTAGGCAGACAGGCAGGAAGAGAGAGGAGGAAGAAGGATTTTTATTTTATTTCCGTTTTAGTTGTTCCCAATGGTTTCCCCCCAACCCTCACCCCGACATGGGACTTGAACCCAGGAGTATGTGGCCTGCATCCTTCAGAGGCGATTAACCTAACTGCTCGTCCACCAGGGTGTGGCACAAAGTTTCTTAATCACCACAATTATTAATGATTTCTCAAGCTTTCCTCCCTCACATGTGAGAAATCAAAAGTTACATATCTAACCCTCCTATCTACAATCACTTACTCATTTTCTCTATCAAATACTCCATTGCCAAAATAATCCCCAATAAACAGTTCAATTATGTCATTTCATGGTGTTAAAACTCCCAATAACTCTTTACTACACACAGGATAAAGATCAAATTCTTAATTTAATTCAAGTTCAAGAACTTCTGAAATTTGGAATAAGCTTATTTGTTGACCTCACTTCCTCTAACTCCCCCGTTATACATTTTCTGCTTGGGCAAACTGATCAAATACTAAAAGTGGAGAGTCTTTTTCTATCCCAATCTATTTATTCATATATTCAAGCATGGTATATGGTAAAGGGTGTGCTGTGATAAGGGATGGTGTACTCAAGAGGATACTGTTTACTCAAGAATACAGAACAATGAATTGACAATGACAAAAGGAGCACTGGATATGATGGGAGTACATATCTAATTCATCTGGAGAAGTCAAAGAAGGTTACTCAGAGAAAATGACATCTACACTGAGACACAAAGATTCAGTAGGAGTTAGACAATGTTTTACGGAAAGTGGACACCAGAAGAGAAAGCAGTATATTGAAAGGCCTGGTGATGAACACATGTTGTGTTGAGTAATTAAGAGAATCTGAATCAGATTAGCAGTGGAATACCCATGTGGCGTATGTGTGTTCACAGAAGAGAAACTGCAGGAGAGGCCAAAGAGGGATGCAATTCCAAATCATTCCGGATCTCATACACCAGGTTAACAAGTTGACGCTGTATGGATTTGAAGTAGCAGAGTGTGGTGTCCAAATGTGGCTTTCACCTAGAGAATGCCATACTTCAGTCTCATGAATCAGAAATGAGGTGTTTGGGAAAGCTAGGCCTTCTTTCCAAAAGTATTATTAATAATTTAAGATATTCACTCAGTTTTTCTGCTTTACTCCTGAAAATATAAGCAATGTCACTCTTTCAGAATTAGGCTCCTGCCAGACCTTGGAGGGACGATAAGGGAGATTTGTCTACATCAGTATGAGACAAATCTACCACCTGGTAGTTGATCATATCATGTTCTTGCCATAAAGATAATAGCTACTACTGGTTTCATGCTGCCTACACGCTTATATACTCATAGGACTTTATGTGAAATACATTTTATTATGCCAGTTTTAGAGATGATAACACTGAAATTCAAGCAATTGGAGTATCTAGCTTGAGGTCTTAAGGTTGATTGTAAATACTTGCTTAGTATAACTAAATAAGCCTGGAATTTAAACAATGAAAGTAGGACTATCTTACTCCAAAGTATGGGTAATTTTAAGGTTTTTTTAGTTGAAATTTACTCTGGATATTTCTTTGCCATCATTCTTTTTCCTAAGTCCATGTATACAGGTTATTCTATGCTTTGCCTAGAGTAGTAGGAAAATAACACATACACATCACATTAGACGAAGAAATGAGGAATAAAGGACAAATATACTGGGGAAAGAATATTTTAGGGTGATTTGTACTGATCAGATGTGGGAAACAGAATTTAAATCACACTAAATCAGTAGGACTAATGTTTCTCTTGCTGACTTCAACTCAGGCCCACACTTTATAGTAATAACTAGTGGGCTGGTGTGAAACTGCTTCTGTCCTATGGCCCATTTGAGAGGTGTAATGAATGGTTCCTTACATAAAGCTCCCTTGTATGGAGGTACACAAGTACATAGAACTGAGTCCTCCAAAAACAGAGGCCCATGCCCAGGTTTTAAAACCAATAACTAACCTGTACCCAGAAACAGTTATTCATTTAGATGTACAGGAACTTGTAGACATGTTCCAAGTCAAATGGTTCCAGGTAAAAAGCAAACAGCAACAGCTTGCTCACAGGAGGTTTCCAGGAATCACCCCGCCCATTAATGACAACGCCCAAACCTGTTTGTTAACTAGCTAAAGTCTGAGTACAACTCGGGGCCTCAATTTGTTTCACTATTGTATATTGGAAAAAAATCATAAAAATGATCCTAACTCTTGAAAATAGGTCAGAAACTCAATTGAGAAATCAGAATATTTCAGCTGATAGTCCCCCATTTATTATTTATCCTAGGAAGAAAGCACAAAGATGCTTATCGCAACATTGCTCATAATCACTAAAATATAGAAAATAACCTTAGTATCCATTAACTGGAGATGGTTGTTAGATGAGTGTAAATGAGTGGCATACTATGCAAAAAGGAAGAAGGAAGTGGTAAAAGTACTAATAGGCAGTCAGATGACTAGCTCTCCCTGTCATGCAGTTGAAAAATAAACTGCAAAATATTATGTAAAGTTTGACAATATTTATGTATTAAAATAGAAAGTAAAACTAAATTTGAGCAACTCTATGCCTTTTCTGAGAATAAATGAATTAGAAAAAGAGTTTTGGAAAGATAAATTGGTAAGAGTAGTATTTCAAAAGAAAAGGATAGGGTAGGGGAAAGCAAAGAGTAACTTCAGATTTTATTTACATTTAATTTTATAAGCATATATATTTATGCATTAGTTGTATCATTATAAATAAGCAATAATTATCAAATAAATCATAACAATTTCACTTAAAAAAAGGCAGAGTTACTAATCTGAGGATCCCACTTAGATATCTGCCAAGTCCATATAGGAAAACAATTTAGAATTCTTAAGAACTTCCAATAATGTTAGTGTTGAGAATATGAAAATGTTTTCCATTATTTAGTGTTTTGAGATAATGAAACAGATAACCGAATGAAACCTTGAAGATTTTCTCACTGAAAACCTCTATTACTAGGAAGTATGTAATGATCACATTTAGAAAGTAGGAAATGCTTCAAAATAAAGTGAAATTGAATAAAATATGCAGAGGTATGCTTAATTTTCATGCATATGTATATGTATGTATATAAGTAATTACTTATTGTAAGATCTGAAAGAAACAAATGTTTTCATAATGTTAGCAGGATAACATAAGCAATCCTAGAATATACAGGAACTCTATGACCAAAACATTATTAAGAAATACAGAAGTAGATTAAAATTCATGGAGAAGTATATACATTTCTGGATGGAAAAAAAGGAATATTGTAAAAGATGAGTAAATCCATTTCTAATCGATTTCCAAGACAAGGACCCTCTGATGACTTTCTGACCTTGTCCCCTTTCCTCATCCCCTCTCTTACTGTATTCTAGCCACACTGGTCATTTTATACCTGGTACCTATTAAGCACACTCCACTCCCTGGCCTTTTCTTTGTTCTTCCCTCTGCTTCAAGGCTCTCTCCTTCACATTCTTCAGACCTCTATGCCACTGTTTCATTAGGGTTATCCTTCCCAGAAGTCTTGCTTTATTTTCCTCCATGGTACCAGTCCTCACTGATATCCCATTTACTTGTTTCTGCCTTCGCTCTTCTTGATTCTTGAATATAAGCTTCATGAAGGCAGGGACTATCTACTTCGATCACTC
The DNA here is from genome assembly GCA_004363575.1 of Solenodon paradoxus. Lineage (NCBI taxonomy): Eukaryota > Metazoa > Chordata > Mammalia > Eulipotyphla > Solenodontidae > Solenodon > Solenodon paradoxus. Next base: position 89,298 of record RJWH01001992.1, on the reverse strand, counting down.
TTATATTTCTGTCAACTTGAGCAGTGGCCTACATAACTCAGTATTATTGTTAAATTACTAAATAAATATATGTAATAATTAGTACATTTTAAATTACAATTAATAGAGAACCATTTAAGGTAAGAAGTTAAAATCAACTTAAGGGAGGGGAGGCACCTGGATTTCAATTACTAGAACCAGTAGAATATTATCAAGATCTAAAATGGTTTCTCGCACCCCCTCTCTCTCTCACCTCTTCCGCAGATTACCTTTATTTCCTACGTTATATGATCACATGGTGGGCAAATGAGCTCTGAAAGACCCCGTTATAGTATAATTTGTTCAGCTACCTGGACAGAAGCTGACCTGACTCTGTTGGTTGTATTCCAAATCCCAGGGGAAGGCTGTGAATGACTCAATCTAGACTGATGCCTAACTCAACCAGGGTGGACATGTGGGGATCAAAAGTTCATTGTGAAAACATGGCTGCCCTGTAGCACCCACAGGAATAGAGGAGACAATAGGTGTCTGCTTCAACATAAAATTAACTCTTTTAGCTCATTATTAAAAATGCCAAGCTCTATTTAAAAACAAAAAGATAAGAAAATAATTTTTAAATGAGGAAACATAATTGTTTAATACATTTTAAAAAAGGATTGATCTTAATTAGAATCCAAATATATGCTGTAAAATAATGGTATACTTCTGGGGAAAATATTTGTCACAATACGACAAAAAGTTAATACCTTAACACATGAAAAGTTCATAAAACATAGAAAATTAAAGTTATTAACACTGCTTTATAAAGGCAAGGGATAAGGAAACTTTTTATAAAAGAGAAAGCTTGGAAAAACATTCATGTTCATGGATTGGAAGATTTAATATTATTATATGTCAACAATATCCAAGGTAATCTACAAATTTACTGCAATTCCTGTCAAAATCTCAACAGTGGGTTTTGCAGAAATAGAAAAGCTCATCCTAAAATTTATATGGAATCTGATGAATCCCAAGGCAATCTTGGAAAAAAGATAACAGAAGTGGAGCTCTCATACTTCAAAACTTATTATAAGGTTACGGTAACTAAAATGGTACAGTCATTGCATAGAGACAGAAAGACAAATCAATGGAATAAAATAGGAAACCCAGAAATAAACTCATTTTTTTCCCAAAGAATTTTCAGCAAGAGTGCCAGGACCACTCAAAGAGTGTTTTCAATAAATAATGCTGGAAAAACTGGAAATCTACATGGACTCTTAATTTAAACAATATATAAAAATCAGCTCCAAATGGATCAAAGACTTAAATGTAATACATAAAACTATAAAACTCCTAGAAGAAAACATAAGGGACAATCTTCAATAACATTGAATTTGGTGATGATTTCCCTGCTATAATATCAAAAGTGTAGGCAACAAAACCAAAAATAGACAAATGGACTACATAAATGTGAAAAGCAAGTACAGATCTAAGGGAATAATCCTCACAATGCAAATGCAATTTACAGACTGGGAGAATATATTTGCAAATCATATACATAATATGGAGTTGATATGCAGAATACATAAAAAACTTCTACAACACAACAACAAAAACAAGTAACCCAATTAAAGAATAGGTAAAGTGCTTTAAAAGCCATTTCTCCTAAGTAGATATACAAATGATCAAGAAGCATATGAAAAGATGCTCACATCACTAATTACTAGAGAAATGAAATTACAACTGAACTGAACTATCACTTTCCACCCATTAGTATGGTCACTATAAAAAACAAAAAAAGAGACAGAAAACAAGTATTGGGGAGCATTTTTGAAGAATTGAAATACTTGTGCACTGTTGGTGGGAATGTAAAGTTATTTTATAGATATTTAGAGGAATTACAAATTACTTTCTATAAAGTATTGTCCAGAGACTCTTATTTAAAAAAACCAACAATTAACCAAAGCAATGAATAAATGAAGAGAGATACTACATTAGAACTTTCAAAAGTAGCTTTCACCAAGGAGATTAATGTTGATTTACAAATGTAATGCAAAGAAGACTCTTACTCATTGACTGGAGTGGAAAATTTCAATTGTTAAAAAAAAAGGATTGATGGCTTAAGAAATTTGTTGATTTCTCTCTGGGGCATAATCATCAACTTAGTAAAATGAAAAAATAAATATATATACACACTAGTCCCATTTTTCAAATTGGCAAATATAAAACATAAATACAGTGTAAAAAAACTCATGAGAAATAAGAAGCATATAGTAAAGAATAAAATCTTAAATGCAGTTTCCAATGACTATTGAGCCATGTACACGTGGGCACGTATACATATGAACACATAGTGAAACCACAGAAATCATGACACAAAAACTTCAAAATCTGCAGATTTTCTCATATTCCTTCCCAGTGAACCCCTCTTAAGAATATTTAAAGATAACACTCAGTGCTTCTAACTATGCTGCGTACTTTCATGACTTTATGTTCTTAATTATGACATGTACTTACATATATCATTAAAAGGAGTCTAATTAATGAATTCTTTCTATAAAGTACTTTTATAATATAAAAATATTAAATTCTTTACAAAGGAATTGAGTTTCTGGAATCTATTCTAAGTAAATAATATTAGATGTAATAAAGCATATATATTATTTGAATATTATGCTTCACTGAAAAAAAATATAGAAATTGGGTAGCTGTAGGTCAAAAGATACAAATTTCAGTTAAAGAAGTTCTGAGGACCTAAGGTACAGCATGATAACTAAAGTCAATAATATGAGAGTAGATCTAAAGCTGCTGAGATTAGGTCTTAAGCATTCTTACCACATACATAAGAGTTAACTATGTAAGGAGACAGATGTATTATCTTGATCTTGGTAATCATTTCAAACTATATATGTATAGTAAGTGATCACATTGTAAACTTCAAATTTATGCATTTATATTTATCAATTACTGTTCTGAAGTTGGGGAAAAATAAAGCACACACACAAAAATTAGAAATAGTTTAAGTAGTCATGATAAGGGAACAAATAATATATGCACATGGGGAAACAGTTTGTAGACATTAAAAATTATCTTTTCAAGTAAACAACCCACTCAAAAAATGGGCAGAAGATCTAGACACCTATCTCAAGAAGACACACAGATGGCCTATAGATACTTGAAAAAATGTTCTGCATTACTCATCATGAAAGAAATGCAAATAAAAATCACAATGAGATACCACTTCACACCAGTGAGAATGGCCTATATTGAAAAGACTAGAAACAACTGTCGGAGGGACTGTGGAAAGAAGGAACCCTCCTATGCTGTTTGTGGGAAAATAATAGTTCAACCTCTCTGGAAAACAGTATAGAGAGTCTTCAAAAAAATAAAGATGGAACTAGCATTTGATCTAGCAATTCTACTCCTAGGCATAGTCCTACAGAATGCAAAATCTCTAATCAAAAAATATATATATCTGCACCCCTATCTTCATAGCAGCACAGTTCACAATAGCCAAGACATGGAGACAACCTACATGACCATCAACAGATGACTGAATAAAGAATCTGGTGTATATAAACTCAATGGAATTCTATGTAGCTAACTAAAAAAGATTAAAAGGTGCCTTTTGCAACAATCTGAATGGAACTAGAGGGGATCATGTTAAAATAAATCAGAAAGAAAAAGAGAAGTACAGGATAAATTCACTCATGTGGAATATAATGAAATGAAACAAATAAACAGATAAACTCCAGCAAAATTCACAGGACACAAGATGATGGCTGTCATGGGGAATGGGAGCAGGTGAGGAAGAAAAGAGGGAACATGGTGGTAAAGGACACTGGAACTCTAGTAGCAGGTGTGGTGTGAAATACCTATAGACTGATAAGCAAGTTCAAGATCTTAAAATGAGTCTGACGTTGTAAACAAAAGAAATAATAACATTTAAAAAACAAAAACACAAATACAAAATTTTTAAAATTCACTTTTTGAGAAATTTATGACCTGGAAAAATACTCATAATGATAATAATAAGGACAAAAATAATGGAAAATTCAATATGACCTTAATTTTGGAAAACATCTTTATGGGAAAAAAGTTGATTGGTATCATCTTTAGTTAGTAAGAATACACGTAATTTTAACTTTGCTCCCTTGCTTTTTGTAATTCCCAAAAGTTTTTATAAGCACAAGTAGTTCTTTTAAGAGCATAAGAAAACCTTATTTAAGAAGCAAGTAAGGAAAGTAAATGAATTGCCATTGTTTCAGTTCCTTTGAGGAGAGAATGAAAGCCTTCCCATGGCTGACTTTAATTCCCTTACAATTTATGGTGGAGACTTAAACAATGAAAACAACAAAGCACAGAACAGCTTTAAAAAAATCAATGCATGCTTTTCTGAAGAATCTCATAAAATACCTTCTGTTGTGGATAATTGATAAAGGCTCTTCATGTCAGTGTTTTGTCAAAAGGAAAATACCGTGAGAACTGCATAAAATTCTGGGCTATTCCTTCAACAGGAAGAAAGGGGAAAAGAAAAGACCAAGCCCACGTCTCTAAAAAGACTCATTTTATTCTTCTTTCCAGAGTTGATACAAGATGTTAAAATCAATCCAATCTGGAAGTTTCTAGAGGGAACCCTACTTCTCCTAGTACCCACATAACAGACTACATGAAGAAATGAGCATCTGAGTAATTACTCTTGAGTAATTTTACCACAGAGCAAAAATCTGAGGCCAGAAATGATATTCCCTGATAGACCCTTAAGTAACTCTTTGCTTTATTATTGCTGGAAGTTAGAGGGGAAAAAACACTTCCTAAGATATAGGAACACAATCCATAAGGATGGAGTAAGAATATATTGAGTTTAATTTGTATCTATTTTTATGTCATCTCTTAATAGTTTCTGTTCATCAATATTGAGTTCACAGCAAATTAAGAGAGAAGTACAGATTTCTCATACACCTCGGCCCCTTCACACACACAGCCTCCCCCACCGCAACACCCCCACCAGAGTGGTGCATTTGTTACAACTGATGAACCTTCACAGATGCATCATAATCACACTCAAGTCTATAGTTCACGTTAGTTTACTCTTGGTATTGTTATGTCTATGGGTTTGAACAAATGTATAATGAAATGTAACCATCATTACAGAATTACACAGAATATTTTCACTGCCCTAAAAATCCTGTATTCTATTATTCATTCCTTCCTCTGCCCTACAACCTATGGCAACCACTGACTTTTTTATTGTGTCCAGTTTTGCCTTTTCCAGAAGGCAATATAGTTGGAATCATACAGTATGTGTAGCTTTTATGGATTTCCTTCTTTCACTTAGCAATATGCATTTGAGCTTCCTCCATCTATTTTCATAGCTTGATATCTCATTTATATTCAATGCAGAATAAAATCCATTGTCTGAATGTACCACAGTTAATAATCCATTCACCTGCTGAAAGACATCTTTTAAAAATATTATTTCTTTTGTTTACAATGCTATATTCATTTTAGGATATTGAAGTCACACCTCAGTCTGTGCATTTCACACCAGACCCACCGCCACAGTTCAGGTGCCCTTTACCACCACCTCGATCCCTTCTTTCCCTCCTCCTTCCTGCTCCCCTGGTAGCCACAGTCTAGCATCCTGTGAATTTTGTTTCTATCTGTTTGTTTCATTTCTTTATATTCCACATATGAGCAAAACCATCCTGTATTTCTCTTTTTCTTTCTGGTTTATTTCACTCAATATAATCACCTCCAGTTCCATTCAGGTTGCTGCAAGGGGCATGGTTTCATCTCTTTTAATAGCTGCATGGAATTACATTGAGTATATAAACCGCAGCTTCTTTATCCAGTCATCTGTTTCTGGTCATTCACATTATTTCCATGTCTTGGCTACAGTGAAATGTGCTGAACACAGGGATGCAGATTTTTTTTCTCATTAGTGTTTTTGAATTCTCTAAGTATCTGCCTAGAAGGGGGATTGCTAGATCGAGTGATAGATCCATATTTATTTATTTAAGGAATCTCCATACTGTTTTCCAAAAAGGTTGCGCTGATTTATATTCTAACCAACAGTGTAGGCGTGTTCTCTGAAAGATACCTCGATTGTTTCCAAGTTTTAGCAACTATGAATGAAATTTCTATGGACAGCTATGTGCAGGTTTTCGTTGCACATAAGTTTTCAATTCCTTTGGATAAATACCAAAGAGTATGATTTCTGGACCAGATAGTTAAGAGTATGCTTAATTTTCTAAGAAACTGCCAAATTGTTTTCCAAAGTAGCTGTGCCATTTTGCATTCTCACCAGCAATAAACGAGTTCCTCTTGCTCCATATCCTCACCAGGATTTAGTGTTGTCAGGTTCTGGATTTGGGCCATTCTGAGAGATGCATGATAGTGTCTTGTTTTAATACGCACCTCCCTAATGATATATGTTATGGAATTTTTTTTCATATGCTTATTTTCTATCTGCGTATATTCTTTGGTGAGGTATAGGTTAAGGTCTTTAGTACATTTTCTAATCAGGCTGTTTTATTATTGTGTTAGGAATTCTTTGAATATTTTGTATAACAGATCCTCATCAGATGTGTCTTTGCAAATATTTTGCCTGATCTATAACTTGTCTTCTCATCTTTTGACATTATCTTTGTAGACAAGGTCAATGTAGAGCAGAATTTTTTAATAATGAAGTTCAGCTTATCAATTATTTATTTCATGGCTCATGCCTTTAATCTTGATAGTGTGTACTTCTTCCAGTGAAAAAGAAAATCATACAACTTGCCTCATTTTCTCCAGTTCTGAATTATCTCTTGATGCTGAGGTGCTGTTAAGAATTAAAAAAAAAAAAGGAAATCATTATAATGCATTATTTTCTCATGAGAACACTTATATTTTAACTGAGAACACAGATAAATGGGTAGTAGAATACAAAGAAAGAATAAAGTATGGATAAGTAGTTTATAAACAACAATGGTGCTATCAAAATTTCTGTGATAGTGACATACTATATATTATTAAAGAGTCAAAGCTACAACAAGAATGAAAGTTGCCTTAATGTTAAAATGCTAACTGAAAAATTGCAGCAGCTGGAACATTGAAATACATTTTATCTAAGTTTATTCTTCAATTGTAATACTTCCTTGCCCTTGTAAGTATAGCTGTGGAATGTGCTGAACTTGAAAGAGCGTTTTTGCTTTAAATAAAGTTTAGAAACTAGGCTATTCTTGGGCTTTTTCATTTATTGTAATTTTTGAAATTCCAAGTGACTATTTATCAGACAGATAAAATGATTTTATCAATGTTAAATCAAGAAAAAAGTCTACAGCTCTTTTTTCAACAAACATGTCCATAGTTTTTCAATAGCTGGTGAGGTGATGAAAATGTGATATGGTTGTGACCATCATCTATCATGCATGTTGCAATAGGAGAAAGATAGGAAACTTGGGCCTATTCTTCAGTCCTCTATGAGATAATTTCTCTGTTGGTATTTCAGAAATCCAAATTGTTTCTCAATCTCCAGGTAGCTCATGCAAACTAGAATTTCAGAGATACAGATAGCATCAGGCCCGAGAAAAGATCTAGAGATACCTGAAGTCTGAAGACAGGAAAGGGACAGATGTAGAATCAGGGACAGACCACTGCCACAAGTGGATTGGTGTACAAAATTTATTCCAAAGTTTCCCTAGAAATAGGCTGATTTCATTTAGTGGGATAGCCTCCTATTTCAACACTCCAGGTTATTCATAGCCCTATTTAGCCATGGATGGAGTCACAGACCATAGTAACTCAAGTGATTCATTTTGTTTCCTTTAGATATTGTAGTGATTTTTTCGAGCCTAGAAGGCAATGTGTGTCAGAAGAGCAAAAATCTAGAGTCAAATGGGAAAAAAATGAAACCAAACTAACCAAAAACAAAAAAATCAAACAATAAAAACGCTAGTCTTTGTACTAAAAATGGCAAACAGATGTTTCTCAGATCCACTAAGAAATGGCCTTAAGTTGTAATAATCAGAATTTAGACGTATCATAATTTGGGTACAGATGAGATAAAGAGCCCAGAGTGTTAAAAATCTAGTGATAATTAAGAAAACAGAGGTAGTGTATGAGATTATTTTCAGAGCAAAGCTTTAGTTAACATGGAGATGGGCTTAAAGAACATTCACTCTTAGCAGACATTAAAATAGGTGGACTTTCACCTCTTTGAGTAAGCACAAAATAATTCTTCGTCTTCTCAAAATTTAACAACTCTTGGAGTATCTGTGGGGTTTAGTCTTTTTTAAGGAAAAGTGCAGGCAAGAATAAAGGTGAGCAGGAAGAGAGAAGAGGAAGAAACAATCCATTTATTTAGTTTTCAGTTGTCCATCTCAGCTGTTCCCCACACCTTGTGAACTTGGGCCCTTGGAATGTATGTGGAGTCTGCCAGTCAGAGGCTGCGGTCCTACATCCGCTAATGTAAATCTTCCTCACATTGGCTTAGGCAAGGTTTAGATTTGACATCAAAAGCAAGCAATAAAGAAAAAAGAGATAAAGGACTTCAACAAAATTAAAAACTTTTGTGACTCGAAGACCTCTGTAAGGTGAAGACAGCCCATAAAATGGGAAAAAATATTTTAAAATCATAGATCTACAAATCATGTATCAACATATCTATACCATATGTTCAGAATAAATAAATTATCTTATAACTCAACAGTAAGAAAAATAACCCAATTTTTAAATGGGCAAAGAATTTAAATAGAAATTTTTCTAAAGAAGAAATAAATGGACAATAAGCACCTAAACATGCTCAACATTGTCATTCATTAAGAAAAATGCAAAGTGAAACCACAATGGGATACTACTTGATATCCACTAGAGTGACTATAATCAAAAAGACAGATAATTTGGGGGGAGAAAGTAGGGAAATTGAAACATTATTGATGGGACTGTAAAATGGTATGACTACTCTGGAAAAGTTTGACAGTTCCTTGAAAAGTTATACACAGAGTTACCATACAGCCCCACAATTCAGCCCCTAAAGATAGAGCTAAGAGAATTGAAAATATACATTCACATGAAAATTGCTCTGAACTGAATGTTCACAGCAACTATATTTATAATAGTCAAAATGGACACAATCCAAATGTCCACCAACTGATAAATGGACAAAAAATGTAACAGCTCTACGGTGAAATATTATTCAGTCATAAAAGGGAAGGATGTACTGAATACTGTACAGTGTATATGACCTCGAAAACATTAGGCTAAATTTAAAAAAGTTAGTCAAATTGATTTACTGGTTTATTTGTGTAAAGTGCTCATTGTTGATTAGTTTAGTGTAGAGGTGTATAGTACATTTTGGATAAGCCGTTATCGAAACATTATCATATGCCTAACAAAAGCCTTTTTGTATCACAATGTAAGATCTTAGCATTTAAGTGACAGTGGAGCTAGTGTGTTAATTAACAAACTGGGGACTAGAGATACCAGGTTATTGGCCATTTGATTGGCTTCACAATTTAAATCAGAGCCTTAGATCGTGACTCTTGATTCGTGGTGTCCATGATGTCATACTGCGTATCATAATTTAATACACTTTCAGTCTTAGAAGGCAGGAACTGACCTAGGCTAGGATGTAGACCTAAATGGAAATAATTACATATGCTTTAATGAAACAATTATTGTATGCTACAGATGATCATTATCTCTCTAAAACTGTCACTATTTTTTGTATATTAAACTTAAATCCTATGACCTTTCTAAACTCACTGATTACATATAATTGTTTTATAGGTTACTTAGCATTTTCTACCTAGATGATCATGTTACGTATTAATAAGGCAGTTGTACTTCTGTCAAAAAAAGTTAGTGAAAAAAGGCCACAGAGGCTGTATGATTCCATTTTTAGGAAATGCCCAGAACAGGGAAATTAGAAACAGAAAATAAAACAGTGATTTCTGGGAACTGGAAGGAGGAGGGATGGAGAGACTGTAAAAGGCCGTAGGTTACTTTTGGGGAGTTAACATAGGTGTAGGCGTTGCTACACAACTTCGTGACTATACTAAAAATAGCTTCTGGAGGGTAAATTCTATGGTTTATGAATCAAGATTCAATGAAAAAACTATATGAAAAATATTGATAGTTCTACTCAGATCAATCAAATCCTAATATCTGGGAATGAGGCCTGAACTTTGGAAGATTCTCTGGTAATTCTGATGCATCATGACTGTAAGGTGCATCATCATCAATCTCTCATTTTTTATTCTGAATTCGTTAGTGGAGATTAACAGAGTAATTCAGCATGGGAACAGAGGGGAGGAAAAGGGCTAGAGGAATCACAGCTACAATGCATCAGTGCTAGAATTCACCAGTGTAATAACCAAGAAACATACTGGCTCATCGCATTGTAGTATTTTTTTTAAATAAGTTTTCCCATTGCTACTCAGCATATTCTTATATGTTTTCTGCACTGTAATACCACTTAAAATTTTTCAAAGGATATAAGATTACCCTTAACCTTTAATCACAGTGTTACTTTAACAATCTGTAATGCCAGTGTTCTTCTTTTTTTAAATCTCCTCCTTCTTTGGAGTTCACGCTGGGATAGCCTTGACAACTCTAGCTCCAAGGATTTCTCTTTTTGGATCCAGGTCTTGAGGTCACAGATAGTCCAAAGCATAGGGTGTAGGTGCTTTAACTGAGTATGGGCAACCTATTTCACCTACCCTAAGTGAAGGCAAGAACCAAAACCTCCCAGTGTATCTTAATTTTACCGTATCACTGCTTATAATTCCCACTTAATTTCAAAAAGGAAGTGGAGTAAACTGAATATCTAAGAAAGTAAACTTAGGCTCAGAACAGGCCTGATAAGCAAAGTATTAGGTTTCCAGCGTGGTTATCATTCAGAGATATATGAACCTAATAATTCCCCCACTAAACCTGGATATTATGTATCATTTTGAAAATGATTGTTTCTGTAATATCTAATTCCAAGATGAGAAACATCAGAGATAAAGCCAGGGCAAAGTTCTTGTATATTCAACTGAGAAATATCTCATTTCTGCTAAGATACATAATATACACCTTTTCACTTAGAAAAGCTTTGCACATTTAAATAGTACCTTTCTGAAACATCCAAGGCTATAAATAACATCTTTCAAACTTTTAATCTCTTACTAATAGGAATATTGGATAAACTGGAACTTGTGGTGGTTATGGTATAAAATATAGACCAAGATGAAATTTCAGTATTATAAAATGAATATAGCATTGTGAAGAAAAGAAGTAATAAATATTTCTATTAAGAAAAAAATGCAATACATTTCTGGAGCATATCAGAGTTATGCAAAAAAACTCTACCAAGAACTTTACTCCTTTTCATTCCATGCAAGAAAGTATGTTAGAATCATAATGCACAAAAGCAATATTATTAAATATTGAATCTAGGTGGCAGGAATGACGCTTGCTTGCTCTTGTACTAGTCTTTGCTGATATTGAGATATGCTAGTAATAATATTTAATTTGGGGGTAGGTTCAATAGAGATGTGCTTAGGACAATATGCTGATAGGTTCAATGTTAGGTTTATAGTGAATCTTTTGAATTAGAAATACACTAGTAATTACAAGCATTGAAACAAACTTCTTACTAGAGATTTCTGCCCTAACCATGATGTAGTAACTGGCATTACACACTCCTCTTACTGTACACAAACACAAAACCAGATAAAATATGTAAAATAGCTGTTTCAGACACTGCACAACCATCAGGAGTCCTGTAATTCCTGAAGAACGGGCGTGCGTGCGCACACACACACACAGCCACTGATGAAATAGCTCGACCATTTAAGGAAGAAATAATCTCAACCTTACACAACTCTTTTTAGAAACTAGAAGGAAGACATTTACCAACTCATTTTATGAGACCAGACTTACTCTGATGTTAAACCAGAAATTACTAAAAGGAAAACTATTGACCAATATTGTGACAAACACAGATGTAAAAAGTCTTTAACAAAGTGTTAGCAAATTGAGCCCAGCATCAAGGAAAAATAATAATAATCATGATCAATGGGGTTTATTCCCAGAATGTAGTGTTAGTTTAACATTTGGGTATAAACTGATGAATTTAATAGACTAAAGAAGACAAATCATACAATTATATCCATAGATGTAGGGAAAGCTTTCAACAGAATTCAACACTCATTCATGACAAAACCTCTCAGCAATCATAGAACAAAAGAAAATTTCTTCAACCTGAAAAGCACATCTATAAAATATTTACAGTAATGGAGATATCTCCAAAAAAAAAAAAAAAATGGTACTACTATACTACTCAGCAAACGTTTTGTTGGTATATACCCAAAGAATACAAAAATCCAAATCAGGAAAGATACCCTATATCATAGCAGCACAGTTCACAACATCCAAGACATGGAAACAACCTAAATGCCCACCAGCAGATGACTGGATGGTGTATATATAAGCTGTGGTGTATATATACTCAGTTGAATTCTATACAGTATTTTTTTTCAACAACCTGGATGGAAACTGAGATGAGTATGTTAAGTGAAATAGGCCAGAAAGAAAAAGAAAAGGGTTTCACTCATATGCAAAAAATAAAGAAATATAACAAACTCACAAAATATAACACAATTCATAGAATACAATAATACTATGGTTGCCGGATGAAAGGGGTCGGGGCAAACCAAGGGATGAAAGGGAAGAGGGGGTAGTGCACTAGAACTCTGGTGGTATGTGTGAAGTCATATGCACACGAATTGTGATGCAAATTTAATATTGTGAAAATCACATAGTAATATAAACAAAAAATCAATTCAAATAAATTAATTAATTTAAAAAAATCTACAGCTAGACACATACTTAATGGTGAAAGGTGAAAACATTATTCCCCTAAGATCAAGATCAGGGCAAGAACATTCATTCTTACCACTTCTTGTAGAGGTCTTACTCACTTTTTACCAGATGTCCTCCACAGTAGAATAAAACAAGAGAAAAAAAAAGTGGGGGGGGGCATAAAATTGCAAAGGAAGGAGTAAAACTATCCTTAATTGCAGATGGCATGACCATGTACATAGAACATCTTAAACAACTTAACAAAAGCTATTAGAGCTAATATGGAAGCTTGCAGATACTAAGTCAGTATGCAAAAGTCAGCCATAGTTCTATGTACCGACAAGTGAGCATATCAAAATAAAGTTAGAACACAGCATTTAGAATAACAAAAATTTACTTAGAATAACATAAAAATTCAAAATACTTAGGATTGCACTTAATAAAATGTATTCAAACATATACCCTAAAAACTACAAAATATTGCTGAGAACAAAGAAGACATACAAATAGAAAGACGTCCTATTTATTTTTAAGATGTCAATTCTCCAAAACTTGATCTTAAATATTCAATACAAGGCCATCAGAATCTCAGGAGACTTTTATTTCTAGAAAACAACATACTATAACATTTTTATTAAAATGCAAGGACTGAAAAAAGATAAACCAATTTGAAAAAAAAAGCTTGGAAGAGGGGCACCATCTGATTTCAAGATTGCTACAGTGGTGTGGTAATCAAGACGGTGACGGTGTGGTACTGACATAATACAGACAAACAGACCACTAGGGGACACGGCCTGTGGCTCAGGCAGTTGACATCCTGGTTCACAGACCACACACAGCCCCAAGATCCAGGGCCTGGGTGAAAAACCAAACAATAAACAACTAAATAAATAGAGCTGTTTCTTCCTCTCCTTTCTTCTTCCCTCCCCTCTTCTGTCTCTCCTGCCTTCCTTCCTTCCTTCCTGTATCCCTCCCTCCCTCCCTCCCCTTCCCTCCCTCCCTCCTTCTTTTCTTCCTTCCTTCCTTCCTTTCTTCTCCCTTTCTTCCTCCCTCCCTCCCTTCCTTCCTTCCTTCCTTCCTTTTTTCCTTCCTTTTTTCCTTCCTTCCTTCCTTTTTTCCTTCCTTCCTTCCTTCCTTCCTTCTCCCTTCCTCCCTCCCTCCCTCTCTCCTTTCCTTCCTTCCTTCCTCCCTCCCTCCCTCCCTTCCTTCCTTCCTCCCTCCCTCTCTCCTTTCCTTCCTTCCTTCCTCCCTCCCTGCCTTCCTTTCTTCCTTCGCTCTCCCTCCTTCCTTCCTTCTTCCCTTCCTTTCTCTCTTAAAAAAAAAATCACTGGATTAGACTATAGTATATGAATACATCTATACATACTGATTTTCGTTCAAAGAAGCAAAAAACCCAGTGAGGAAAAGAAACACTTTGATCAAATGGTGTTGAAATAAGTGTCAATCTTACAGGAAAAAAAATCAGTGGCAGCTAATACCTCACACAAAACACAAAAATTAACTTGAAATGAATCATAGCTCTTAACTGAAAAACTAAAACCAAAAAGCTTCTGGGGGAAAAAAAAATAAGAGGGTTATTTTTGCAACACAGATGTAAGCAAATACTTCTTTGTCAGGATCCACAAATCACTAGTCATAAAAGAAAAAAAATGGATACAATGGACTTAATTGAAATCTGAAACTTCCGTTCATCAAAAGACAATGTAAAGATATTGAATATGCAAACTAAACATGGGAGAAAGTATTCACAACACACATCTCTGACAAAGGACTTGTATCCAGCATATATAAACACCTATGATAAAAATACAACCCAGTTTTTTAAAGTAATCAAGAAGACTTCCACTTCCAGAAAGATGGAGTAGACATACTTTTCCCTTACTCCTGCTGCTAATACAACTAAAAACACTGGACATTCTATATAAAGCAAAAAGAAGAAAATTGAAGGGTAGCAAGAAGGCAGACCAGTTCTAGAGCTCAGGCACTGAGGAACAAGATGGTGAGTTCCTTTGGTTTTCTTTTTGTCTCCTATGTCCCAGGCTGAAAGCCGGAGAAGCCAGGAACCTAGAAACACCAATGGGTGTGTGTGTGTGTGTGTGTGTGTGTCTGTGTCTGTGTATGTGTGTGTGTGTGTGTGTGTGTGTGTGTGTGTGTGTATGTAGAGAAGCCAGAAAAACCTACTCACTAGTCAAAGGAGCAGAAAAGTGCGACCTAGGCAGACAGAAAACTCTTTAACAATAATCGCTCTACTCCCATCCAACCCCCCAGAAAAAAAAACTGCAACTCTATCCCCAACCTTGCAGGAAAGGCCAAGGAGAAAGTCCAGACCACCACTTGGTGAGGTTATAATGAGGTGACGTTACAATGAGGCATCCCCAGCCTCCCCACAAGAGGGAGGAAGACAGAGATCACAGAGCTAGAGAATCATTGAGTCTGATGCCAGCTCTCCTCATTTTTGTATGATATGAGGCAACGAATACCCCTGTTGGCCAAAAGGATCTTAACTGAGTTTAACTAAGAGCCCTAATTCAACTCAAAACTATTTCTTCTAGGACCTAAAACCTGCTGATGTATTTTCGTAACTTCCTATCCTTCCAGACTTTACTACTTAATGCTTCTCTTTAATTGTATCAGCCATGCTGGCTCCATGTCCTTCAATGCCCAGTCTGCATCTTGTATTGTATCCTCAACAGTACTTTTTTGTTTCAACCAACTTTACTGAGTTATAATCTGCCTGCAATATGCATCTGTTTAAAGTGTACCATTTGATAGTTCCGAGGCATGCTATTCCAGTGAAACTGCAATCGATATAGAGAGCATTGCATCACCTTCTAAGGCTTCATTTGGCCACTTGGCAATTCATCTTGGGGTCCCAAGTGTTTGGACACTATTATTTGTATTTCACTCTAGTTCGCATTTGCTCATTTGTGCCTGGATCTGTTCACTCAGCAGCATCATTTTGCATGTCTGTTACAGTTAACCATAGTTTGTTCCTTTTATTGCTGAGTAGTATTTAACCGTATGAACATATACCCAACCTCTGATACACAGAACACATGACTGAGCCCCTATATCATTATACTGAGCGAAAGAAGCTAGCTACAAATGATAACACCATAAGATTCGATTTATATGAAGTTCTGAAATAGGCAAAACTGATCTATGGCAGAAAAAATTAGGGCAGTGGTTGCCTGTGGATGTGAGGACAGGCAGGGAATGACTGGAAGAGGGCAAGAGAGATATTTGGGGGATCACAGTATCCTACTTCAGATCTACCATTTCACTGCATTTAAATTACATTTCCATAAAAATGGCACCCATTGAAAACTAATCTTTTTGTTAATGTAAATTTCAAACATTCATAAAGCTAGACAGTAACCAGTAGTCTATCCTATTTGAGTAATCACTTGCTAGTGTCACTATTTAGCAATAAATTGCTTAAGATACACATCACAACAATCCCTCCATGTTTGTGAGCAAGAATGGATATGTTTACTTTCCAGTGAAAGGCTCTCCCCCTACCCACCTGGGTAGGTCTCAGGGCTTGAGAGCCTGTAGTATGTGTGGCTTTCCCAAGGATTTCAATGGAATGTCAGAATGTGACCCATTGACATTCACTGAAAGAATGTAGTTTTTTTTTTTTTCAAATACCAGCAGGGCTTCATTTTTAAAGAATTTTTTTTTTTACAAGTCTATATTGCCTTTCAGGAGGAAACAACCCAGAGCCACATATTTATTTTAAAATAAACTCAATATTGTTCTGTTTCATCAACTAAAGAGCTATGGTGAACACTTCTGCTATAGTTTTCTCCATGCTATGAAAGAAGAATTAATGGAAAGAATGAAGTAGATGAGGGTTAGAATGGTGTTTTCACCAATGATTGGCTACATGATCTTGAATATATTTCTTAACCATTTTGACCCTCAAGTTCCACATTAACAGGCATAAGAACATCTATTTCCAAATGTCATACGGTAGATTAAATACTGCTTATGAAAATACCACGACATGTGCCAGAGTTCAGTAAATATCATTGACCTCCTTGAACTCCATAATAAAAGACAAGAAAGAAGAACACTGCTTCTTCCACAATGATTTTACAGCTGATGTGGGGATGGGAAGATCAAGGTGAGTGGGACTGGAAAGAGTGAGAGAGCCTCACCTTTTCTCTACCTGGAACACCATGAACATACTATAATAACGCACGATAAAAAAATTTTACACTTTTCTATTCTGCTCTATGAAAGAGTATTTGGAAAGTCATTTCTTGTTGTGTTTGGTTTTTTCTTGCTCACTGAGAAGGCTGCTGAGTCAGAGGCCAGTCAGCCCATTAGCTGACGGTGGCGACTCCTGTCAACACTAGAGAGTAGCAGATGGAGGCCTCTCATTGAACCAGACACGCTGCTCTCTGCATTTCCTTCAGTTTTTTTAAAAGACAAGATCCTTTTCCTCCATTGTTACCCCTACAATGCCACCAGTCTTCCCTATGAAGTCCAGCCAGATCTCTATAAAAATTACCTGGGAGGAAAAGGTTGGGAAAAGAGAAAGAATTTTGAAATAAGACTTTCTTCCTTGCATAGTCAGGGCTATCTATTCAGAAGGGGCAGGGCTGCATGAAGGTGGGTGTTGGGAAGTTCACAGGCCAAAGTTTGTAGAAAAAGAGTTCACTGGTTCATATAAGTCATCATTTACAAGTTTTTCATTTTAAGGGTTAAAAATTTTCAAATGTAAAAAAAGATTTAAAGAAGGTTCAGAGTGTTACAGAACAGCATGGGGCATTTATACTGCATGATGTAAGCATACAGATGCTAAATCTTTACAAGAAATCTGCAAGGTAGGTCGTGTTAGGATCCCTCATTATACAGATGAGGAAGGCTCAGAGAGACTGTGTGCTTGCTTGCTATCATAGAGACAGTAAGGAATAAGATGGCCAGGGATGAATTAGGTCTTGAACCCTGGCCTCCTAACAAATTCTTTTCTCACTAGTTTTAAGGTTGGACACATAGTTCCCATTATTTTAAGAGCAGTACTAACGGTGCCAACAGAAAGCAAGATCTGGGATAATCTTCCCTCAAGTACACACTTGGATAGTGAGGCTCCAGAGACGGAGGAGGAAGGTGGAGCAGTAGCAACCAGACTTGAGAAATGCAGGCACATGTCTGCAGACTGTCACTTACAGGACAAAGATTCCAGAGGTGCCTTTGACTGGATCCCCTTTCGCACATCTACTTCCTGAGGTTACATCTCTTTCCCAGGCTGTGAACAACCAACCGAGCATGAAGCACAAAGAAAACCAGAAACATATGTCATTTCTAGACTGTGTCTTCCTCGAAATGAGTAAGACATCCATGCAGGTCCACAGACTATCATAACAGAAGCTTTTAGATGAAAAAGATGGTGTCCCACCCAGCAAGGGCAAAGCTTGTTCCATTTTAATGTTTTGTGCATCCAATGCATTTGGGTTAGCAATGTCGAACAGTGAAATTTTCTTAGCAGAGAATTTTCCAGTAAACCTCCCACATCACTGCAAACTCCCTGTTCCCAGTGGCTGTCCCTCTTCTTGGACCCCTCTTTACAAGCAGCAGGAGAGGGGACACTCAGCAGAATTAACCTGACAGAGTGTGTGCTTACAGGCATCAACTTGCAAGGGAAGGAAGTTTTTGTTTTATTTCCTTTTGTTTTGTCTTATAAAACATTGCTTTTCACTTGCAGTGGGGTCTTTTGAAGCTACGGATTAATTTTGAAAGAGATTTTGGTTTGGCAGAGTCCTTAGTACCTGGAAAATATTCAGTACATGTTGTTGAACTGAATGCTTAGCAAGTACTTCCCCTTGACCAAATAAAAAACACTTCATGGGTCATTTTTCATTTCAGATAAGTTTACAGACGTCTGTATTGTTTGGAATTCAGAAGAATTATTTGTGGAGAAAACGCTCCACATTTAAATTCTGTGTCCTTGAGCACACTTCTAGAAATGGGTCTTTGGCTCTTCATTAAGTACAAAACAGGCACATGGCTCATATAAATCTCCTTTTAAATAAGGTTATTAGACTTGACTGTGCATGGGAATCACCTGGGATGGGATGTGTGGTTGGATTTTTTTTTTTTTTTTAATATAGGCCCAGAAATTACTATGTAAATTATATAATCTATAGACTAGGATTTCTGCTTTTAAACAGCTTCCCAGGAGATTCTAATGGGCAGTTGACACTGAACATTACTGTTTATATGAATGAACACATTTAATCAGTACATACTAAGTATCAGGCACTGTGCAAAGCACATGGTACCCTTTATCCTTTAGTCTAATACAATGGAAAATAGGATTCATAGAGATTATTTGCTATCATCATACAGCTGAAAAATAAACCAAAAAATATCCCGTGACCTCACATTTTTAAATGTTTTTTGCCACTTATGTTGAAATAAAGGATAATGCTAGTGACAGCAAAAGCCAAAGTACTGACCTTCAAAAATGAAGGCACGAGGCACACCCTGGTGCAATTAGGTCCACTGCCTCTGGCCAAGCACAGTCAACATACATCCCAAGGACCCAGGTTCGTATTCTGAGGCCAGGGGGACAACCAAGATATACAACTAAAATATAAAAATAAAAATTGATGAAAGTACTTTTTCCTCCTCTTTCTTCCTACCTGCCTTCAATTCTGCCTCCACCTTTCCTTTAAAAAAAAAAGGAGGGGGCTGCACCCTGGTGGAGCAGTGGTTGAGTCTGTCTCCTCTGAAAGATGCAGGCCATATACCCCTGGGTTTGATTCATGGGTCCAGAGTTGGGGTGAGAGGTGGCGAGAAGGGGGAACAACCAGTGTGAACAATTAAATGGAAATTTAAAAAAGTGCTTCTTCTTCCTCTCTCTTTCTGCCTGCCTGCCTACTTGCCTCCATTTCTACCTGAAACTTTCCTTTAAAAAAAAATGAAGACATGATTAAATGAAGACTGTTGAAGATTAGAAGGACTGTCCTTGGGATTTCATGTAAACTTTTAAATCTATATGAACATCAAGTCTGGGTGTAAAATCTGTTGGGGAGATATTTCCTTCTGCTGTCATATTCAATTTTTCAAAACTCAGCAATGTTTCCTGCTGAATTAGAAATTTCAGGTTAATGTTAGGAAGGGGCCAATGTCAGTTCTCAGAGATGTGTTTGACCTGGAGGAGCGGGACCTGGGTGGCACCACTAAGAAAATGGATGCTGAGCTGTCCACAGGGCAGGACTCACAACGTCACTCTGGGATAATGTGATTTCATTCACTCCCCCTGTTGTAGACTGGCAGGCCATAGTGCCGAGATTGTGTATCAGCTCCGCAATTCCAACTGTTTAGAAATCTAGGGTATAAATTTTCAGTTAAGACTTGTGCTGGTGGCGGCAGCAGTGGTGGTGGTGTGTGTGTGCCCACGCTATTGTAGCTTTGGGCTTGAACAGCTGCTGTCTCACAGTATTATGCGTCAGATGTCACATCAATGCTACGCTTCCTTTACTTTTCCCTCCCTCCAAGGTCTCTTGGACAGTTGGTCTGTTTGCTAAAAAATACATGGAATAAGCAGTATTTGTGAACATGGTAGAGTCTTGTCTGGAAGAGTTAGAACTGTCTTTCAGAAAGAAAGAAAAACAGATAAAGGCAGATGAGAAAGGAAAGCAGTCACAAAGAATGAAATTGGCAGACAGAAAAAGTAACAGGAATGTACTTAAATAGAGAGAGAAGAAGAGATAGCATAAGCAAAGAACAAATGGGATAGAGATAGGGAGGAACCTAGAAAGAGAGAATAGAAACACTCCAACTTAGAGCTGGGTAAAGAGTGAGAGACAGCCAGTCAGTAATAGAAAGTGAGAGAAACAGAGCCAGAAGTGAAAATCAGACAGGACAGAGAGATGGTCAGAGATGAAGAAAGAGAAACAGACATGCTAAGAGGAGCATAGAAGACAGATGGAAGTGAAAAGGGAGATGGAGGTGAGCAGAGGGACATAATCATCCAGAAGTGTGGAAAGTTTTATTTGCTTCCTCATAGAGAAATGAGAAACCAGGCTGGTTTTCCAGGCTGGTTTGCCAGGAGGGATAGCCTTTCGAATCAGGACGGTTGAAGTGTATGAGTTTAGTCATTCTAAACAGGAGGATTCCTTCCTCCCCAACTATTCATTCTCAATCTGAAAGGCAGCCTTGAACATGTCTTCCGATGCCAGCATTCAGGGCCATGGGAAGACCTCACAGAACTGCAGAAAATTGGAACTGAGATCCTTGTGGTGGACGTGTGTGGTTTCTTGGCCAGGTCCTATCCATTTACCCCTTTTCCAGTAACAAACTCCAATGTTTGTGGGGGAACCACCCTTTGCAGCCTTCAGTTCCTGTGGTTTTGCGGTGTTGACAGAACCTCCTCACCACCCATT
Organism: Solenodon paradoxus; assembly: GCA_004363575.1. NCBI lineage: Eukaryota > Metazoa > Chordata > Mammalia > Eulipotyphla > Solenodontidae > Solenodon > Solenodon paradoxus. The sequence goes on along the minus strand of RJWH01001992.1, from coordinate 68,107 downwards.
CCAGGGATAGCGTATGGCCCAGGATTCGCATATGATCCGGAGCTGCTTCTGTGGTGATTGGTTTAGGGATGAGTATGTAACTCAAGGGAGGAAATTAGAGCCCATCAGTCTCATGGGGTGGGCATGGGGGATTATTTGGATTCCTGGGTTTGCCCTCGGATCTAAATTTGAACCATGGAGACATATTGGCGGGAGAAGGAGTTGCCATCCTGCCAACTTGTACAGTCTGAAAACGAAGCCAACACACTGAGAGTACATGCAGACCTGGTTTTTGTGACCTCATGTAAACACTGTGCTGTTTCTGAAGTCAGATCTATCTCTAGACGTTTTAGTCACAAAACCCAACAGATTGCCTTTTTCATTAATGGTCTAAACCAGTTTAAGTTGGATTTTTGTCACTTGCAACCAAACCCTAATTGATACAGTATCTTGGAGACCATACATCAACAGTCTACAGAAACTGAGTTTTAGTAGCTTATCTAAGAGTTCACCTAGTTAGTGCCAGCATATAAACTGCCTTGTTGCCTCCTGACACGGTTATTCCCTCCTGAACTCATTTTTCATTCTTTTAACCTTATTTTAGTTTTAAATTTAGCTCTAGGGCCCATTTCAAATAAGTGTCTTCACTCTAGTGACTTCTAAGTTACAGAAATGCCACCCCTAGCCAATGTGCTCTTTGTTCAGTTATTTCCCCTATCCGATGTCCTTTTTCTCCCTTCCTAGTAAATATGGCAGCTACCACTGATACTTTTATTTAAACTTACCAAATAGAGCCTTTACTTTTTAAAAAAAAACAGTAAAAAAAAAAAAAAAAGAAGATCCCAAAAGAGTTGTGCCCTGGTGGAGTAGGGGTTGGGCACAGTCCACCCGCATCCCAAGGTCCTGGGTTCATGTCCCAGGATTGGAGGGAACAACCAGAATGAACAACTAAATGGGGTAAATAATGTCCTTCTTCCTCCTCTTTCTTCCTGCCTGCCTGACTCTGCTCACCTTCATTCCTGCCTGCACCTTTTCTTAAATTAAAAAAAAAGAAATCCCAAAAGAATAAATCTCTAAGCCAGAAATTCCAAAGATTGTATGTAACCTGTGGTGACGGGACATACTTTGGAACTGCTGAACCTTCTAGGAGTTCTCTGAACTGTTAGCTCTGAGCACTAGATAACTAGATACAATATTTTCTTTTCTAAGATTGTAAATGAAAGCTTTACTGAAGAATCCAGAAATAAATATCTACCATGTAATATACATTTAGAATAGTGTTCTCAATCTTCTTAAATTACTGGAGACTTGTTCAAACACAGATTTTGAGACCCATCCCCCCATATTTTCAGCTTCAGTAGGTCTGGGGTGTAGCCTAGGAATTTGCATTTCTAACAAGTTCCAAGTGATATTGATACTACAGGTCTGGGCAACACGATACTTTGAAGATCCTGTTTAGTTAGATTTAAGAACACATCTCTCAGAGCTTGGCCAGATAACAGAAAACCTCAACACCGCTCTGCCCTGGTCTTGGAGGTTAAGTGCCTCCCCCACCCACAGCAGGGATACGGACTAGAGCCTGAAGCACAGCCTGAGCAATGGCGGAAGGAGACCCTGGTGGCCCGCAGGTGACTCAGATACAGAACTACAGCCAGGCGTCCAGGACGCTAAGGTCAGCTGATGCTTGGGTGTGGGAAATATTTTTGATATATGAATTGTTTTTATCTTTATGATAATTCCTATTACTCTAGAGGTGTCTCCTATCTACATTTCTCCCCTACTCCAATGCAGACGACAGCTAGAATGGTTCTATTCTCATTGCACCAAGGAAGGGATGATGTCGTACAAGACATCTATGTCCTAGCTTTTGTGTATCTTGGTACACTGGCAGGCCTGTCTCAAATGGGCTTCAACTGGTGCGTGGCCAGTGTGATTGCACAGGGTACCATGCCTAGAAGGGCCTGGCACTTGGGTTTAATGCTCTGCTGGTGTCTGTCTTGAAGCCTTTCATAGATTTTTCTTTGAATGTGTAGAGTATGACAAGATAATGGAGTGTGCACTGGGGAGTTAGCACCTTTGCTCCCAAGGTCTGTCTCTGGCTGTCTCCTGGGCTGAGTGTTCCATTACTCACTCCCCTGTGCCCTGGGTGCCATAGTCCCCACTGAACACCCTCTCCCTGGGTCGCATTCCACTTTCTCCTTCCACACCTGGTATGGGCCTGGGCACAGGTATAGGAGTAGGAGGGAGAGGAAGGGTGTCAAGGTCTGGGGTTCATACCCTGGAGCCTCCAGGATGGGTGTGTGTCCAGGAAGTCACCTTTCAGTCTCAGGCTGTGGGTGCCGCAGCTACTGGGTGGTCAGCCAGGTAGCATCTTTCCCATCCCAGATCCAAGGACCAAGTACAAAATGGCATGAAGACTGCAAAGTTAGGGGATCACCTAACTGCAGTGGGTTGGACTAAGGTCTGATAGGAAAGGGAGATTGATGTCCTCCAGCTCACCCAGTTTCAGTTTTCACTTTGTATTGAACCAGGCAAATGTAGCTGGTTGGACAAATGGGTCTGAAATAGCTCCAGAGATCTCTGTACCCCAGAAGAGCAGAGATGTGATGAAGTGCCACAGACAGCCATGGAAGTTTTCACTTTTCCCAACATTGTGTAGGAAGAGGAGACTAATCCTGTGCCTCTCAATGTAGAGAAGAATTGAGCTGAGAACAAGCTGGAATTGGAGACTTGTGAGTCAGGAATGGTTTAGGAAGGATTGGCCCAGTCTGAAGACCAGACAGCAGGTATAACTCAGGGGATGCCAGCCTGGATAGATATTTAAAATGTGTGTGTGCGCATTTGTGTGTGTGTGCGTGTGTGTGTGTGTGTGTGTACATGTGCGTGTACCACAATGCAACTCCTGCCATGAAATAAAATGAAGATTTGAAGGAGAAATAAGTTGGGTGCGAGAAAAAAGAACATTAAATTTCATACATTCCTGAATTTGGTGACTGAGGTTTGTATCTGCCACACCTGCCCTGGCCGCCATGGGTATTTTGGTGGAGTTTGTAGAGGTATGGGATTAAGAGTATGCAAGTAAAGGAAACCTCTATGGAAGTTGAGAGCTGGAAGAGCAAGGAACTACTAGTCAGAAGACCTAGGAAGGGAACTTGAAAGTCACCCACAAAAGTCAAATTACCTTAGGGGTCAAGAAATCGGAGGCCTGAGACTGGTCAGAAGAAGCAGGAGTGAGGCCTGGCTTCCTTAGAAGACAGTTGTTTAAATTATGCATTAAAATACTTTGTTCTTTCATGGATATGTGCTATTTTATCTGGGAAAACCACTTCCTTAAAGCAACTTAGGGTGGGGTGCTGGATGCAAGGGCACCAATGCAGGGAAGAACAATACCTGGTGAAAGTTAGCAGACACCGCGTCTCAGAAAGGCTGGCAAGTCTGAAGGACTGAGAAGCCTAATATTTTTATAAGAAAATATTGTTTGCTTTTCCCTGTTTTTCTTTTTTTCTATCGTCTACTTTTCTACAGTAAACATGTCATACTTAGGCAATTTTTACAAAGGGGAAACTCCTCTAATGAAGGCAAACTGAGGGACCCACAACACTTGTAGCGAAGAGGTATTTATTGATGAGGGGCTCTGGGGCTTGGTGAACAGTCCAAGAAAGAATTCTTGAGCGTTAAAGTGCAGTTTTATAAGCTTAGTGGTGAAAATGGAGGCGAAAGAAAGCAAAAGCAAGAGATAGTCACCTGTGCATGGACAACTGCACTGCAGGCTGGAGGGTCAGGCCTCCCATTTACTCTTGGAAGGGGACCTCCTTTCCAGTGTCTGTGAAGTAACCTCCTGTATGCTGGCGGTCCCAGCTCCTTATTGTTTTTAGAAATATCAGGTTGATAAAAGGATTACATGAATCTTTTCAGGGGGTTAACAAGATAAGTTTTTGCCTCTAGAGCTCAGGAGCCCACCTGTCCCTGTCAGGTGTGGCTCAGGGCATTCCAAGGTCCCCCCTGACCTTAATTGGTCTGGAAGGTCTTGGTCTAAAAAGAAAACTAGAGAATGCTGCTTTGGGGCCCTACATTTCCCCCGACATTTATGATTTTAATCTGTCTTTCTCTGCATTTGGGAGGAGAGGAAGAATGATGGAATGATGGAAGGAAGGAAAAACAGATAGCTTTATTTGCTTTTCCATTAGCTGCATCTAGATATAAATGAAAGAGCAAACATTCCCAGGGAGCAAATAAATAGAAATAAATGGAGACAGGGAAGTTCCCTAAAGGGAGTCAAGTCTTCATAAGACTGAAGTGCACCCACAGGAGCCTTCTTCAGGGAGCTACCTCAGATAACTAACAGCCAGCCCAGAAGAGGTCCCACCACACAGTACTATATTTGTGGGGCTGTGCTGAGTAGATTCTGTGGCCAGTCTGATCCCACATAAAAGACTCCTGCATAACCAAATATGTTCCAGTTGCAGTAAACAATATAAAACTCAGATAAAACCCAAGCCATTGCGTCAAAAGGGTGTGTGAGTGATTCTGTGGAGTTCTCTGCAACGGAATTTGACTTACGGAAGGTTTAAACGTTTCCATTTGGTTCCATGCCTACCATAAGAGAAATCCTGATATGACTGCAGTCATACCTGTGATAAACCAGGACAGAATAAGCCATTTAAAAAGCCAAAGCACCCAAAGAGAATCAAAAACGGAACAGAAAAAGACAGACGCAGAGAGACATGGCATTCAATGACTCAGAGCATATAGCCGGTCTGTTCTTATAGAATCAGACAGTGAAAAAGGGTTCCTCAAAGTGGGTCAAGCCCCTGACACATTGAAAAGAGTGTGTTCCCCACTTGGCTGCATGCCATCTTTCACTGGTGTGGCCTCTGTGTAAAAAGGAATCTTGATTCTCAGAAGTTCACATTTCCTCTGTCAGGGATGCTGTTTAGCTCACATGGGAATTTTGTCCTCATCAGCATCGGTTTTCAAAATTCCTCACACGGATACAAAATTAAAGGGGAAGCCGAGTTCCTTTGGGATGTTTTATATCATGAATCATCAGCCCCTTCCTGACTCTCCTGGGAATCTCATCCATATACAGAGGTCCCATTGACTCCTGTGGTCCCTGTCAGAGCCAAATTCAAGAACGGAAAAGATGAGCTGGAGTTGATTTCATGTTGGACTCATCGGCCAAGTTCTGTTGCAGGCAGGAATCAGAGCAGTTTAGGATTAAAGAGGCAGAAATAAAAGAGCTTGCTATTCAAATACATGGGGGTTTCTAGCGTCCTGATTGTAAATGGGTGCAATAATTTATGCAGACTATTTAGAAGGAGGTGAATGAACAACAGAGCTCCGCAGTGTGCCTTTTAAACATACAGTCAGGCTGCTTTGGTGGCAACTGGACTGTAAACATGTGCAAATCGAGGAAGTGCTGTTATCAAAAACCCTGGTCAATTTTGTTTTCTTTTACTTTTAATCCTAGTATGGGCAAGGCAGGAACTGAGTTTAAGAAAGTGCATTCAAACCTGTACCATCGAATTATTTCCAGAAACATAGTAACTTTAGGTTTTTGAAATACTTATCTGACCTAAGGATCAACAATAACAACAAAAATGAGTTGCTATTAACTCAGATAGACACTTTCTACATAGTATCTCTCACTTTCTTAGGAAGAGAATAGAGGGAAATTGACTATGGCATGGTTATCAGAAATTTATTCTTTGGAAATGAATTTTCAAATGGAAATTTCCAACATTTGCAAATGTTATTTGTAAATAAATTATATGACTGATTTGTTCACTCATTCATCCATCCATTGCTTATTCAATGAAAATCTGTGAAGTCCCTTCCATCTGACCAGGCACTGTGGTAGGCATGGAGTGAATATAATGAAATAAGACAGATTCCAGTTCCAAGTAAAATGAAATAAGATGGGAATAATGAATGCAGCTGTAGAACCTGGACAGGCTACATGCAGCAGGTACTTACCAGGAAATGTAAATAGCAGAAGGTGGATTGGGAAAAACACTAGAACGTGAAATATCACTAACCTGGTGGTGACTTTATCACTTTTTTCCCTCTGGTTTCCCCCAGGCTAGACTCAAAGCAGCTGAAAACCTAGAAATGAGCATTGACAAGGACAGGGAGAGCTGCAGGAGTAGCCCTTCAGTCCTGACACGAGGAGTGGAATAGGGGTCTGCTAACAGAGAGAATGGGGAAAATTCCCCATTTTTCTCCTTCTGTCTTTTTCTTTTCCTCAGCCTCTCATATGACCCAGCCTGTGATAGATCATAGGCGCCTAAAACTCTCAGAGAGGAAACTTACTCTCTAATTCAGAGAACTATGGCCTGAGAGAGTGGCACCAATGCCAATTACTTCTTTTCCTCTCAGTCTTTCCACTGGGTGGTCCCTGTAATGAAGTGTTTGATTCTATTTTTGACCCTTGATGGCTGATTAATTTCAGACCTTGCCAACTGTCCCATCCCTGTTGGTCCCACACCTGGGCAAAGCTGATAAGGCAGTTCAAATGCTCCTTTGGCTCAGGTAAGAAGTTCAAACGAGGGAGCTCCAGCTGACTTGGCACGCAGGAACTCTCATCCCAGCTTAACCCTTCCCAGACCCACCATTACATACTCCAAGTCAATCACTCTTCCTGACTCTCTCAAGTTATTTTCAGACCAGTTGGGAGCCCTCCCTGATTATTCCACAAAATTGCATCATGTAGATAATAAATCTCTTCATACCTTCTTCATACATGTGTGGCATCATGGATCTTAATATCCAAACCAAATGTTGGGTGGAAGGATAATCCATTTCATTTCTACTGAGTGGCTACAACAGCCCTAGACAAGGTTGCATTACAAGAAATGCATGGCAGATAAAGATCAAAAAGGGACATTTCAGGGAACCAGAAATGACCAGGAAAATCTCAGAGAGGAAACATCTGGAGCACTGCTCAAATTGTTCAAGAACCTGGGCTGTCCCCAACTGCGCATGTATGAATATGATCACAAAGGGTGTGTCACAGTCTTTGAGAAATGAACAATGAGAGCCATCGCTCTCCAGGCATCAAGTTGGCCACTAGTTGGCACACACATCTGACATCTGCAATACTATTGCAAAGACTTTGAAAATAGAACTAACCCAGAAACTACAACCACAAAAGGTTGGTAAGAACTTACAACTTGAAACCAACTGGGTTGATTACCTCCTAAAACAAAAGTATCAACATTCTATCAGATTTAAGTAGACCCAAAGTCTCCTAACAATATTCAAAATGTCTAGGACACAATTAAATACTATTCAGCATACCAAGAACTCTACTCTAACCCATATACACATGTGTTAAAATTTATAAACTATATACACAAGATGTCATTTAATGTATTTTAATGTAAAAAAATGTAAATGAGGGCCTTTGTTTATAAGAAGTACACGTTCTACTGCAGGAAATAGAATCATAAATGGATAATGACATAATCTTTAGTACCTATGATGCTAGAGATATATATAGGACAATGTGGGAGCACATAAGAATATATAACCCATCCTTGGGAGTGGGGTATCAGGAAATTAGCAGAAGCTTCCTGGCAGGACAATGCTTTAGATATGGCTGAAAGAATCAGTAAACAAGAGGAGTTAGGTGAAGAAATAGAAGGCATCTGTACCAACGTAAGGGACAACAAAGGCAAACATATAGGAAGAAGTGAACATGGGAAAATACACAGTTCTTTCTGTTGTGGCATTAGCTGCTAAATGGGGAGTGTCAGAAAAAGTAGAATTCCCAGGACTAGGCCATGGAAGTCTTCAAATACCAACATATATACACTTAACCCTATAGGTCCTCCTCTCTGGAATCTGATCTTAAGTTTATCAACATTATCACAATGGTCATTATGAAATCATGGCACCCTTTTGGGTTGTAGGTTCTGTGGCAGGAACTACTGACATGCACTGAGATCTCTCTGGTCTTCTATTTCCCAGCCTCCCTTGTAGTTAGGCTGGCTGTATGATTAATTCTGCCCAAAAGATGTGAGCGGAAGTGATGCAAGAAACATTCAGGGCTTGGATGTCTAAAATACACAGGTACCCTTCCTGAACTCTTTCCCTTTCACATTAACTTTAGAGGTCATGTTGAAGGGTCATGCAACAAGATGGAAGAAAACTGGATCACTGAGTCATCACTTGAAGAATATTTGACCAGTAACATCCATGAAGGAGTTTGCACAAAGGAGAATACATTTATTTGTGTGTTAAGCCGCTGAGATTTCACTGTGTATTAGTGCATCATAGTCCAACCTACATGACGAATACAATTTCCCTTGTCTTTAACAAAAATATGAAAGCTTCCCTCCAGAGTCTTTTCTGGTTCCATAAATCTAACCAATCTGACATAAAGAAGGCCTTCCTCCAGTCATCTGGCTACTTCTGGTGATCTATCCTAATTTCTTGGGACCAATCTTGCCTATATTCATCTGTATCCGTATCCACCTGGAAGAAGGGTTATGGAGTCAGAGACACTCAGGATTGGAGAGACTCTCAATATGGACCAAGTATACCTACTTTCTAGAACCTGACTCACCTCTGCAGCAGCCCTGCTACATGGTGGTCCAAGTCTGGTTGAAAATCTCGAGTGATCTGAAACTCTGCTCTGACCACACAAACTTCTTCCTTATCCTACCTTCAAAGCAGAGGGCACATTGCCCATAGTTGATAAGCCCATGGACTGTACTGAAAGCCCCTATTTTATTTTCAAATGAATGAGTAGTAACTGCATTCAACTGAATGATTGTAATTAATTCTATTTGGGACATTTGAGCCTTTTCCTGATGTCTGCCCATCATGACAATAGCTCTTTTTTCTTTAAACAATGAACTATTTACTTGGTGAAGATTATGGCCTGTAACAGTCCAGAAATCATTCTTATTATACATCAATTTCAAGTGTCCATTAGCAGAAAATTCTTTCATTAATAGGATCTGCTCTGTATTGTCAAGGATAAGATCTGATAAATAATAGCAGTCTCGCAATTCAAATCTATGGAAAATTTAAGTCTATCAATACCATAGGGGCATCTTTGAAACCACTGACATCATGAAACAGTCAACACAACTAAACGAAACAGAAGTGAACATCCTCATCTGGTTGGAAAATTTTAATAGGGAAGCTTTTTTAGTGAGGATTCTGTCTCCTTTGATGCAACAGCCCTTCGGTTCACAATGCGTAATAGCTTTGCATACTGTCAAACACAGCCCATAAGAGAAAAAAGCTGATGAACTGAACTGCATCAACATTTAAAATTTCGCGTTGCAAAAGCTTCTACTGAAAGTATGAAAGGATAAGTTAAAGACTTGGAGAAAACACCTGCAAGCCACTTAAGTGACAAAAGACTAATACCTCGACTATATAAAGAACTCTGAAAAAACACAACAGCTAAAATAAATAATAAAACCAGAAGATGGCAAAAAGATAGGAAGAAACCTTTCATCAAATGTTGGCAAATAAGCACATGAAAAAATGTCTGACCATGAGGGAAATGCAGACTAAAATCACGCAAAGCAGGACAATGTGATGGCTACACATCTATCAACACGACTAAAATACACAATAGGATAAAACCAAATGCTGGCAAAGATGCAGAGAAACTGGATCTCTTATACATTGCTGGTAGGGATGTGAAACTATCGGCACTCTGGAAAACAGTCCAGCATTAAAAAAAAAACCAAAAAACCTGCACTTATTATACAACCAAACAATTCCACTCCTGGACATTTATCCCAAAGGAAAAAACAACATAACTTCACACAGATACATGTACAAGAATTTATAGCAGTTTATTCCTAAACCCAAACCTGAAAATATCCTAGATGGTGAAACAAGCAGTGGTACCTATGCATCTTAGAATATCACTCAGCAATAAAAAGGATTAGTTAAACATGCGACAACCTGTATTAATCACCAGAGAATTATGTTGTTCAACAATCCCCAAATATTCCATACTAAATGAGTAACTGCACATAATATTCTTCAAATGACAGAATTATAGAAAGGAGAACAGATCAGTGGTTGCCAGAGGGGGTTGGAATAGGTGGGGGAAATGGGTATGGTCATAGAAGGCCAGCATGAGGGAGGGGTCCTTGTGGTGTTGGAAATGTTCTGCATCTTGACTATCAGTGTCAATGTCATGGTTATGACATTGTATTACAACTGTAGGAGATATTACCATGGGGAAAAATAGGTAAAAGAACAAGGAAACTCTTGTTACGTCTTACGATTTAATTGAATCCATAATCATCTCAATCCAAAAAGATTAATTTTCAAAAACTCATGCATGCCTTGGTTATAGGCCATTATCAGTTAAATTTCAACATCTGGAGGAGGGAGCCAGGCATCAGTAGTTTCTAAAGATCCCAGAAGTTTCCAATAAGCAGTAAGTTTGAGAACTACTGAACGAAGCATCTCAGAAGCCTCCACGAAGATATTTAACAAGAAAGGGGGCGGGGAAAGTTTTCCTTCAGTTCAGTTTGTAGGGACATCCTTCCAAAAGGGAACAACAAAAGCATCCTATTAAATTTTGGCCAGAGTCCCAGTCAAAATGAGGGAGAGGCCCTGGCCATTTATTTATCTGGCTCTGAGCCTTGAAGTTTCATTCATTGAGAGCTTAAGCCTAAAAGTCAACATTATTAACCACTTCATTAATTGGAATAATTTGCCAAAAAATGTTTTAAAAAATCATTTGATAAATAAGGACTCTCTTCGTCCTCATAATCAGATCTATCAAATCTAGCCTGAGAAGTTGAGTTATACAATTGCTGCCTGGTGTTGGACAATCTGCCCAAGGTATTACAGGTTTGCTGTTCTGTTTTAGTCAGCCCGCCACCCACACATGGGGCGAATTTCAAATCCTTTAACATTCACTCCCCTTCTTTCCAAGAAATTTGTTGGACATAACACTCAAACGTGCTATAACAATTAGTCTCTTAAACCAAACTGTAAGCAGAAAGAAGAGACAAAGTGATTGAACTCTTGCCTTTCACTAAACTTGGGCCCAATTTCACCTTTACAGAGCCCTGTGCTGTTGAGAGGATTTAGTTCCTCAATTGCATGTTTTCAAGTGTTACCGTGCCCTATTTTTCAGCTGAAAGCCTTCCCTTGGGACTTTTCCTTTTAATTTAAAAACATTGTTTAAAATGCATTATCAAAGCAACAGTAAAGTAACGAGAACAGGCAGTCATATCAGACAAGATAATCTGCTTTTCCTCTAAGATGCCATTTTCATTGCTCTAATGAAAATTGTGTACTCAGAGATCTGGGGGAGAAAAAAAAACTACCTACGTGGATTAACATATTCTTTCTCACCAAGCCAATGTTCTGTTTGATTTTTTCACTCCCAAGTATTGCAAGCCCCATGGGAACTAATAGGAAAGATCTAGTTATCTTTAATATTTGCTTTTCCTTTTTATGTTCAAGAATTCTCTTTTGGGTCAAAGTTGGACGCTTATGGCGGTAAGTGTATGTAAATCCGTAGGGAAAAAAAAATAATTCCTTTACTGTAAGGCAAAATAGAAGACTAGGCAGTTGTTTCATTCAAGACAGACACTCTTCTGGATTTAAGTGTACATAGCACACAGCACTAAAATCAGTTAAAGTCAAACCATGAAAAACAAGCTACTAACAAAGATTACCTCTCACCCCATGATGTAAATTTTCCACGCAGGAGCATCTGGAGAATGCACAGTCCAGATGATTTAAATAGAAGGCTCAGAGGCAGGAAAGCATACTCAGGCCTGGCTCTTTGTGAAAACAGCTTGTTGCTGAATTAATTCACTCTGCTTCTAATTCACCATTCTCCAGTCCCAACCAAGTAATCTCATTTGGTTCTCACCAGGCCTGGGACCCTTTCCCCAACAAGGACCTTGAGGCCGGCCATTCCTGCTGCTGGAAATGAATTTTCCTGGCCCTATGCCTCCCACTCAGATTTCGGTTTTCAATTCCTAACCCCCTCACTACAGGGTCATTCTCTGACTCAGCACCCTGTTTATTTCCACGGCTTGTCCAATATATAAATATTTTTCAAATGAATGAATGATTCCTCCCAAAATGTAATAAATTAAGAAAAGCTTCCTTCAGCTAAAAAGATAGATAACACGTCATTTTTTAAAGAGAATTTTAGTGACAAATAAAAATAGACTATTTTTAAACACACACAAACCTATAGGATGATCAAACACAAAGAATGTAATGATTAGCTCGAGTCATTCAGGATCAGAGTTCACCTTCCAATGGGGTCACTCAGGCTCACACAGAATTTTAAGCAGGTGCCACACTGATCCAAACCAGAGCATTCTGTTTCACTGCTGCCCTCGCCTTCAAACACAGGCACCAACTTTCTGTTCCATTCTCCCTTTCAATAAACACTTCTTCTGCCTTTTGAATCTTACCCAAAATGCAAACATTTACCTGAACTAAATGTTAAACTCTAAAAAAGAAAAGAATCACTCTTTTAACAACAACAAAGAGAACAAGTAATATTGAGCATTTCCTAGGTGCCAATCATACTGTTATGTGCTTTCCTGTATTAATAATATATACATGGAGCCATTGTTTGAACCCAGGCTGAATGACCTGACCTGCACACGAAGACTTTATAGCAAAGTTGCCATATATGTCAGTAAATTCAAAGTGTTTATTTTTTAAAGGAAAGGTACAGAGAGAAATGAAGGCAAGTAGACAGACAGGCAGGAAGAAAGAGGAGGAAGAAGCATTTTTAATTTTATTTCCATTTTCAGTTGTTCACACTGGTTGTTTTCCACTCCAGACCTGGGAAACAAATTCAGAGCTATGAGCCTTGAGTCCTTCAGAGGTGACTGACCTAACTGCTGCTCCACCAGGACACACCAAAGCAGTTTAATTTTTATTTAAGAGAAGGGAAGACAGGCAGCAATGAAGGAAAACAGGAAGCAGACAGGAAGAGAGAGATGGAAGAAGCATTTTATTTATTTAGTTGTTCTCACTGGCCCTGGACCACAGAACTGGTTCCTTGGGCATATATGGACTGCACCCCAGGTAAGGGCTTAATGATTGAGCCACCAGGTTGCACCTAATTCTTTTATTTTAAATTAAAGTAATTGATTTACAACACATTGTAAGTTTTAGGTGTACAGTTTCACTCTTCATCAAATATAAAACACACCACACCTACCACCAAATTTCTAATGGTCCTCTAGCACTAAGTATGATATTCACTGTTTATCAAATATGTTGAGGTGTCCTTTTCCCATTTCATTGAGGTTTTTGGAGGTCTCTTTATTATAAATAGGTGCTGAATCTTGTCAAATGATTTCTCTGCATCACTTGATAGGATATTTTTATTCTTTTCTTGATACGGTGCATTACACCAATAGATTTACATATGCTGAAATATCCTTACCTCCCTAGAATAAATCCCACTTGGTCATGACAGATGATCCTTTTGATGTACTGTTAAATTCGGTTTGCTAATATTTTGCTGAGGATTTTTGCATCTATGTTAATCCGAGATAGTGGTCTGTAATTTCTGTTTTTTCTTTTTATACTCTTGTCCGTTTTTGGTATCAGTGTTATGTTGGCTGCATAGAATGTGTTCGGAATCATTCCCTGCTTTTCAATTTTGGGGAAGAGTTTGAGAGAAACAGATTTTTTTAAATCCTCTTCTCAGGTTGGTCAAACTCATGAGTAAAGCTATCTGATCCTGCACTGTTATTTTTTGGGAGACTTTTGATTAATTCATTTTCAATGCTTATGACAGGTCTCTTCAGGTTTTCTATTTCTTCCTAATTCAGTCTTTGTAAGCTGTATGATTCTAAGAATTTGTCTTTTTCCATTAGATTGTCCCATTTATTGGCATGTAGTTGTACACAGTAGTCTCAAAACGCTCTGCATTTCTGTTGTGACTTTTCCTTTCATATGTAATCACAGGTAGTAGAAGTTGATCTTTTATTCTTAGTGACAAAGCCAAAGATTTATCAATTTTGTTTATCTTTTAAAATAACTTGGTTTCATTGACTTTCTGTATTGACTTTTTAATTTATTTCTGACCTAATTATTATACTCCTTCCATATATTGCTTTTGGCTTCATTCTTATTTTTCCAGTTGATTTAGGTATAGAGGTAGAGAATTTGAGATTTTTCTTCTTTCTATATTGCTATATATTTCTGTTAGTCCTGCTTTTGCTGAATCCAGTAGATTCTAATAGCTTATGATCTTCAATCTCATCTCCAAGGAATTTTTTAATTTCTCCCTTGATTTCCTCATTTACCAAATTGTCATCTAGAAACATATTGTTTGGCCACCACATAATTGGGGATTTTCCAGCTTTCTTTTTGTGACTGACTTCTAGTTTTATACCATTATAAGATGCTGGATATTTCAATGTTTGTAAGATTTTTTTACACTTACTTTATGTCCCATACATGTCCTTTCATTGATAATATTCCATAAACACTTGCTATTGTTGGGTGGAGTGCAAATGTCTATTAAACCTCATCTGGCCTAAATTGTCTCTTTTTTTTTTTAAAAGGAAAGGTGTAGGCAGGAATGAAGGTAAGTAGACAGGTGGAGTTGAAGAGAAAGGAGGAAGAAGCATTTATTTTCACTTAGTTCTTCATCTGAGCTGCACCCCTTGACCTCGGAATGTAAACCTGGATCCTTGGGATGTATGTGGACTGTGCCCAACAGACAAATTACAGAGTGCCCTAGTGAAGTCACCAGGGCACACCACAATTCGTCTTTTAAGGTTATCATGACTTGTTAATTTTCTGCCTAGTTGTTATGTCCAGTGTCCATGTTTTAAGTAGGCTGTTGAAGACTCCTATTATCATGTTGCTGTCAGTGTCTGTCAATAACTGCTTTATAAAGTTTGATGCTCTTTCATTTTATATATATGCATAAATTATATACATTATATATAAGTATATATATATATATCTCCCTTCTGAATGGTGAATTCAATCCACTGACATTTATAGTGATTACTGATAAGTAACTATTGCCACTTTATTATCTGTTTTCTGGGTGTTTTTCTGGCTGTCTCTGTACTTTTGTTCTTCTTGCATTCTCATCTCTTGGACTTTGATATCCTTCATTTTATGTTTGGTTTCTCTTTTTCATTTTCTTCTGTTTTTTGTGGATTCATGTTTTGAGATTACCCAGGGGTTCACATATAAGCTTCTATGCTTATAACCCTTTTTAACTTGCAAGCAAGTTAATCTTAAGCTTATTTTAACCAGTCATATTGTTATTATTTTTCTTTTCACACTTTACATTATTGGTGTCTTGCTGTTTCTAAGTGGGGTTTCTTTTCATTTTATATAAGTCCCTTCAGTATTTCTTGCAAGGTTGGTTAAGTTATAATGAATATCTTCAGCCTTTGTTTGTCTATAAAGCTCGTATCGTTCCTTCAGTTCTAAGTGATAACCTAGAGACCATCAGTTCTCTACTGAGCTGCATTCCCAGCAGAGCAGCTGTATCCAACTGACCCTGGAGTCCAGGGTGTGGGAACTCTAGCTACAGGGGCCTGGAGGCTTTAGGTTACAAATAGCATGTCAATGTGCAAACCCTGCTCAGAAGCAGCCCCACACAGGGAATGGAGAGATGTTTCCTGGGGCCCCTGGAGCTTCTCTAGTGATCTTCCCTGACAGAGTTGCTGAAACCTCCTTGAACTTGTATGAAAGTTCTCAGCTACCTAGAGATGCCAGAAATGCAACGTCAGCTGTTTGCTGCTACCCTGGAAGACTGTTACCCTGGCAGCCATGAAAAGTGTAACTGAGAGAATAAACAGTCTGACAGCACAAGCCCGCTGGAGGAGTGGTGTTCTGGCCTGTTTGCCTAGTTGCAAAATGATATTCGCCAGAGGGGGCACTGCAGACAAAGAGAGCTGGGGGAGGATGCCCAGCAGCCTCTGTTCTCTTATTCCTCCTGCTGAAGTTTTTGGTTTAACCAAAGGAAAACAGGTCTATGCACACCTAACTGCTCTCAATGCTCTCGGTTCTGAGATCTTTACTCCCACATTATTACCGTTCTCCAAAGAAAGCCCCTCTGTTTTCTACACCAGATTATACACCCTCCCCTCTCAGATGCAGTTCCTAAATGCTGGGGCTCCCAGAGTTGGAGTGAGCCCTTTCGCCCCAAGATGAGGCTCTAAATCACTGAAGTCCCTTCCAACCCAACAGCTACAGTACCTAGATGACATTTGTGCAGAGATAGCATCTACTGTCAGTATGTCCTATCCTTTCTGATGTTTTCTGTATCTTTTCCTTGTGAAGATGCTGGTCCCCTCATTCTCTGTTCTTTTTCTAAAGCCATGGTCCTTCAATGGATGAAGAGAGGAGACAGGCTCAAGATCTTACCAGTTTACCATCTTGGAAATTCTTCACATGCATCCTCTTTTCTTTCTTTCTTAAAGAAAAGTTGCAGGCAGGAATGAAGGTGAGCAGAGGCAGGCAGGAAGAGAGAGGAGGAAGAAGCATTTCTTAACTTATTTTCTTTAGTTAGTTGTTTACCGTGGTTGCTCCTCCCCGGCCCCAGGACATGAAACTGCGCCCTTGGGATGTATGCAGGCTACACCCAATTGCCACTCCACCAGTGTGCGCCCACATGCACACTCTTAAACCCGGATCTATAACACCTCAATGTTTACATGACCTGAGGCAACTTGCCTCAGTTTCCTCTCAGTAAAAGGGAGATGATGTATTAGCTACTGCAGAGGACTGAATTAAGGGAGTCAATATCTATAAAATTCTTAGGAGGTGACTAGCACACAACAGGCACTCATTAAATAATAAATTAAATTAACAATGTTAGCATTATTGCTTATAGGGAAATCCCCAAAAAGACAAACCCCTCAGTCTTGACAGAAGTTCAAAGAAAACCCAGATTGCAGGCCTAGAACAGGCAGCTGGTTAGAGCACTGTGGTCACTCTTTAGGGCCCTGCCTCTTTTGCAAAGCCCATTTCAAAATCCCCTCTTATCTCTTTATCTGGCCCCACCAACCCTCACAAAATACTCCGGAAAGTATACTCCTCAGTCACCAGGTAGTAGTGCAGGAATGACATACCTTTTTCATACAAACATTCTTCTAAAAAGACCATCGTCCTGTCTCTCTATTTACTGTTAAGTTTTACAACTATGCCTGTTTTCTTAGAAGAAATTACTTTGTTTGCAAATAATGCGACAAGGCTAACACATCTCGCCTACCTGAAGGAAATCAGAGCATCTAGCGCCCCCTGCCGCCTTTTCACGGGACAGACAATTAAATAACATCGGATTCATTGGTCGTATTTTTGCTTATCAGGTCTAAACACAAATCTGTATAAATTTGCTAAATTCGAAATTAGACGCACATGTTATCTTTTCTTGAATCCACCACCTTGAATTTTAGTTGCTTGCTTTGCCTTCACAAAAAAAAATTCTTGTGCTTAATTACATTTATATCTGCTTGCCTTGAATTTGCTTTCGGCTGTTTTGCTTTGGGTTTAGCGCCGGTTTTTGTCTTACCCTTAAATCTTTTTCACTTGCGTGAAGCTTTCAGAGGGGCGAGCGAGGGCGAGAAGCTGAAGCCTCAGCAGGCTTGAGATGTGTCCCCTACATCTACATGGGTTAGGACAGGCAGTCATTGGGTTGGGCCTGGGTGAGCTTGTGCTGTGGCCTGAATCCACTGCATTCTAGGAGAACAAATACCATGATACTTACAGCGCAAGCAAATGAGAATAATGGGCGGCCCACGCAGGGCGGAGTCAGGATCAACCACAGAGCATGCGCTTTGGGCTAGGTGGGTCCATCCCGGTCCGCCTTCGCATTTGGGATTTACAAAATTGTCCTGGGTCCTGTGCAGATCTGATATCCTCCTGACAGGCGTGAGCAGAAGGTTGGGTAGCTGGCCTGGTCTGCCTTGTGTGTCAGAAGCAAATGAGGGCGAGGAGCCTGTGGGGATGAAGGGTACTGCAGAGAACCAACAGGTGGCCTCCAAGTGCCTGTTCCTGTACCTCCGGAGAACTAGCTTTTGGGATCATGGGAACCTACTGGGATAACCAATAATCCCTAGTTCAGAGTTAAAAGTGCTGTGTCCTGGGAAGTCCTTCCCTGGAATGTGAAAGATCCCGGGTTTTGGCAATGAGTATGGAAGGTTGGGAGAAAAGTACAAAACCTGTACAGTGGCCCGAAAATGAGAGGTGAACGCAACACTGTGTCAAATGGATATGACATAGCTTATCCACCTTCTGTAGTTGCTGTCGCCCACTTCTTCCCTGATCACTGATATAGGCAATCATAATTTATGGTTCACAGAAAACGTTTATCCGTTCATTGTTGCATCACTCGGAGTGACAGGACTTAAGTGTGCTTTAATTATGACTACTTAGAGTTCACCTTTGACTTTGTGCATTCTCCGCTGTGCTTTGCATCAAGATAGTGCTAGTTTAATTTTTTAACTTTGTGAATGTTGTTACCATATCTTCACAGGGCTCATGTAATGAAAATGAGAACGATTATGATGCCAGGGCATCAACAAAAAAAAGAATTTAATGACAAATGGAAGGACGCATAGGATGGATTAGGGAGGAAAATAACCAAAACAAGGTACACTGTGCAATATGCAAAGATGAACCTGGAATTGGGCATGGTGCAGGAGATATAAAAAGTGTGCAGACTGAATCTCACAAGCCAGGAGGAGACAGGAAGTTGCCTCTATACCAATCGCACGTTTTCATTCTCCAAAGGATCCTAATGTTCAGTGGAAAATAGCAGCTGCGGAGACAGTGCTTTGAGGCTTCCCTGCCACTTTACTTGTTGCAAGTAATAAACCTTTCCTTGTTTAAAAAATAATGCAGTTGCTGAATTCGCTTGCACATACCACACGAACCAACGTGAATTATCATATTGTTCCCTTGAATGCTCTATGAATCTGAGTAAAGTTCTATATCCTGATGCAGAGGCTGCACTGAAATATCCTATGGGGGAACAAAAGGAGAAATTTTGATCACAGATGTGTTGGACCCTTACAGTGTGGAGCCCATTTTGTCATTTCTCACTAACAATCATACTTTCTAGAGACTATCAACCTCAAGTGATGCACTGAATCATGACAACAAAATGTTCATTCTAGTTGTTAGGTACTTTGACTTGAAAAATGGAGTTTCAAATTGTCTTCTTTACTTCTATAAGGATTTTCATGAAACTGCTGAAATCATAAAACAAAAACTTGTCAATATTTTGTTCAAATAAAAATTGGACTTAGCTCATCTTTCTGCATGTCCAGAAGACAACGCAAATGTAAATTTTGACAGTTTCCATTGAGGTTCTAACTGCCTTACCTAATCATTGTCTTACAAACCTGTACACAGCACTGCCAAAAGAGGATGTGATTTGTTAAATATAATATTGAGACTTCCAAAATGAAAGTTTCAGATCACTTTTCTGTTTCCTCAAAATATGCAGAAGCAATTAATATGAGTTTTTACTTTACAGACATGGAAAATGATCACCTCCTTAAACATGTGCCTATAAAATAGACATCATTGTAGGAAGGATGCTAAAATGCTGGCCTTCCATAAACTCATGTTTTCAAGGTGTGGGACAAAAAATGTTCTTTTTAACATGGAAATTCAATAAATATGACAATGGAGAAAAGGTCCATAGTAAAACAAATTCACATGCTGTTTCTCAAAAAATCATGATCTTTGAAGAGGCCATAAGGACTCTAGAAAAGATGAGCTAACTCTACCTGAACTGTCCAGCATTATGCATAGGTTGACAAAAACTCACATGGTAATTCATTTTTTGGAAATAAGAGTGCTTCAGAATTTTTTTTTTTAAGGTCATCGGCATAGGGCAACCAAGTTAAATATGGCTTTCTTAATTTCTTTACTAAAACTGTAGCTTACTTAGATTCCAGATTCAATTTCATCAAGGACCTCTGTGCCTTAAAACCCATTGTCACTGAGGAGATATTTAACTTAGGATGAGCTTCAGTGTGTTTCAGTGTTTAAAAGTGAGGGATGTTTTAGATATAGGCTAGATGATGATCTTATGGATACAGAGGACCTCACTGACAATCAGCACTGGTCTATTAGAACCAGCCTGTGGATACAAAGTGGGAGGATACTTTTGGAGAAATTGAAGCTAATTGCTCAGATCTAAAAACTTACTGTTGCTAGTAAACTCCAGAGACTTCGAGCTCAAATACATTTGGTGGAAGGATATTTAGCTTGCCATCATCACATTGGAGAGAGCTAGAAGTCAGAGTCGTGAGAAGCTTGAGAAGAGAAAAGCTGCAAATCA
The DNA here is from genome assembly GCA_004363575.1 of Solenodon paradoxus. Taxonomy (NCBI): domain Eukaryota; kingdom Metazoa; phylum Chordata; class Mammalia; order Eulipotyphla; family Solenodontidae; genus Solenodon; species Solenodon paradoxus. The sequence goes on along the minus strand of RJWH01001992.1, from coordinate 47,826 downwards.
GAGAGAATTTCACACTGAACTAGATTCAGTTTCACCACAACACAAAAGAATGAAAGGGTGTCCTAAAAGCTGCAAGCAGTTCAGGAAAGTATTATTGGAAAAAGAGATTTAAAAAAACAAAAAGGCTCTACTCTACGATGGCCAAAAAGAAATGTTATTTTTAACTAAATATAGGAAATCTGCTTAATTAGTCCTATTATATTCATCTTTTTTTTTTAAAGCCTTACACTATGGATCTTGTTTTGCTTGTATGTTTGCATGTGTATTTGTGTACAGTCATCCCTCGCTGTATCATGGTTCACTTATTGCAGCTTCACTGTATCGCGGGTTTTTTAAAAAAACATGTATCTAATTCTGTATTGCAGAATTTTCACTATTTTGTGGGATTTTGCAGTATATGTCTACTTCACTAGTGAGCACCCACATAGAGTCTTATATATTGTTAAAATTACGTAGGTTTAAGTGTGTAGAAAGTGTTTATAAGAGTGTGGGAAGGGTTTATAAAGCCTTAAAATATATATAAATAATACAATGAATTATAACGCCTCTACTTCGCGGATTTTCACCTATCACGGGGGTCTCTGAAACGTTACTCCCGTGATAGGTGAGGGATTACTGTAGATATATACATATATATGTATATATATATATATGTATATATATACATATTTGTATGTTTCACTTATATATATTCACTTATATATGTTAAAATATCCAGAGTAGTACTGAGACACTCTCTATTATATATAATATTATAATATATTTATAATATTTTTATTAATTATAATATTATATTATATATATATATGCTTGTTTAAAATTTCTTTTACTGATGAGCAGCAGCCCTAAAAGATATGGCGGGGGAGGAAATCATGGGACCTGAAGCAAGCTTTGTTTATTTGTTTAAAAAATTCAGTAAGTCCCTTATGACTTATTTTTAATGAATCCATCTTAAAAAGCTAGGGTGCCCCTGGAAGAAGTGACAGAACTTCTGAACATTTGAAAGTGAGGATCAGACAGCCTCTGTAGACCACTCTGATTTCCCACCTGTGTAACCAGCCTGTGAGTGGGGCTCTCAACCCTGCATTTCCTTTCTCCAATCCCACCTAGAGATGACTTAGGAAAACTTGTATCACTATAGCCTGGTAACTCTACAAATCCAAAGGAGCCTGATAGTTGAAATCCAGGAGCTCTGAGAAGTGGAATGGGAAAAGGAAATTTCTGTTTTCACCAGCTTCTAACTAAAACTTAGCATTTCTTTCCATTAGGAAAACAGGCAACCAGCCTCAGCAGTACTAGTACCTGAGACTGTCATCCCTAGGAATCACAGGTATTCAGATGTTAGAGAGACCTCCACCTATTGTTCATCTGCACCATTACTTGACAATTATGTAGTTATTAAACTGACTTCTTGTTTTTGCCACTTAAGACTATTATGTCCCAGATCTAAATGTTTAACAATCTGATCACCGTATTTCAGTAAAACTGGCCTTCTTAGCAATCCCTTGTGTTTTATCCCTTGCATCTCTCCAGAATGCCAAAGGGGTTGGCACATAGAAAGTCATGAGGTTTTGCCGTGGCTCATAAACAGATATCATTCTACATGGGTAGAGGTGATTAGGTTTTGTACCCTCCTCTGGAGCTAATCTTACCATTAGCTGGAGTGGGTGGTAGCTGGTTTGAGTTGACGGGACAGTGTTTTGCCTAAGAACTTTTCTGTTCCCACATGTCCAAGAACTGGAGTTCCCATAATAGACTTGTTCTGGTGGGTGAAGGTGGAAATGCCTCCAGTAGGACTATCAGGAGGCTGTTTCCAGCTTCTAAACCTCTGTGATAGGTGGAATGATTCTCAGACAGCATCCAGTTTGAGCAGCATCTTATAAAATCCAGGCACTGAGGTCTAGCGGGAAGCTATTACCTGGAGGTGACATCAGTTAAAGGTACTGAGCAAGGGGAGTTTAGTTTTATTCTGAACAGGAAAAATGTCCTGGAGTCTGAAGCGAGAGGGAGGAGACTGGTAAGGATGGGCATGGAAGGGATGACAAGGAGAACTGGGAAAACTCAGAGCTAGACTTGAGGAGCCCCATTCCCTACACTCCACAATCCAGAGCCTGCCATCAATTTCTGGGAATCATCAGGAATCTTATTAACACTCTCTCCCAACAATTTAGACTTCTCATAAATTAGTCACATTATTTCCCTAAAGTACTTAAGCACAAGGAATAAATTCAGCAAATTTCACAAGATTTAAGTTTATTCTTAGGTTGTGGGGTTTTTTGTTTGTTTGTTTGTTTTTTAAGATTTACTACTCCCCAGGGTCACCACTGCTTGATGACTCCTAGATGCCAGCCTTCTTCAAATCTCTGAAGGCGGGCAGTCAAATAAGGAAGACTGTTGGAGGTATTGCATGCAGCCCAGACGGCAGCACTGGAGGGAGACTGTTGCCAGAAGGCACAATTCCAAGTAATTTACGGTTCATTCCCGGGAACGTATTACCCCGGGACTTGGCAAGTTTCAAGTGCCTTCCAATTCTGGCACTCTGTACCCTCCCCACAGATACATAAAACCCAGAAACCCCCGGGTTTGGAACATAAAACCAGGATTCCGATCTCCTCCCCACACCTGGATGCCCCAGTACGGTGAACAGTGTGGTATAATGAAGGATGCTCGGACTTTGAAGCCAGACATCCTGGACTCAAACCTTGCACCCCATTTAGGACCCAAAGGCCTCAGGTAACTAAATCACGCAAACCTCGTTGAACCTTAGCTCCTCCAGGGTAAACGGGACCCCGCTGGAGAGGATGTAAGAGGCCTGGCCTGCAGCAGACACACAGGTCCCTTGAGTAGTGAGTGAACTTAATCCTGGTTAAAATTACTTCGTCTTGTGGGATCCCGGTGACACCCAGACCCACTGCTCACGAACGCTTGTCCGTCCCGCTGCATCGCAACCCCAAACCGTGGTTCCGGGGCAGACCGAGAGCCCAGACGGAGCGAGCCCGCCTCCTCCGCATCGCCGAATGGATCTGGGCGGGGCGACTCCGAGCGGAGAAATAAGGGCGTGCGCATGCGCGCGCCCGAGAGGGCGCGCCCGGAACCAGACGTGCGGACGCGTGCTGGAAAGTGGCGCTTAGAATCACAAGGTGCTGAGGTGGGGACCGCTCCCCACTGGGTACCAAGTTGGCCTGCATCTGGCTCTCGTTTTTTGTTTTTTTCCAGTCTCGGAGGATTCGGAGCTAGAGGTGAGCTGTACTCCCTGCACTCGAGAGCGTCCTGCCCTTAATTTCCTTGCAGAGGCTCAGAAATAGATAGACAGGGATACAAAGGGCCTTGGGGGGATTTTGGTGGTGATGAGATGTGCACTCCTAGGGATTGATTCTCTCTTGGAAATTCCTCGAATTCCTTCCGTCTTGTGGCGCTGGATCTCTAACCTGTCCTCCCGCCTCCCTGGAGCCAGAGATTCCCGAAGGGCTGGGGGTTCTTGGAACACTACTTACGTGCTTGTCAGAGCTGTAACTTCCCAGTACTGCACATACGTCACTCGAAAGTGCGTCTTTCGAGCCCCGAGGAGTTCCAAGGTAGGTAATTATTGATGTACACCCATGAAATGCTTTTATATAATACCTAACAGAACATCTCTTAGTAGGTTCCCCAAATTTTGGAAGACTAGAATCAAGGCAGGGCCGTGTCACCTGATTTTCTACGCGGTGCAATGAATCATTTGCAGCATTGCACCCATTTGCTACATTGCTTTCTGGCCTTTGCAGGCTCAGAGCCTCCATTTGCGATGGGGGCAGGTGATCCGTCCATGTACAGGGCCCGCATCCCTACCCCTTCTACTTAGCATAATCTCTGACTTTCATGTGTCCTCTGTCTAGGTCCAGTGGTCCTACCCTGGAAAACGAGCAAGAGGAGTGGTTGCTTTTGTCTTAATTTTTTTCTGTGAATATCGAGACTTTGCAAGGACTGGTAATAGATTTATTTTGCCTCGTTAGAATAATGCGCGGTTCATTGAGGAAATTAAGAGATCACTGTTTATGCGTGTTTTTAAGATTTTACAGGCGAAGCTTAAAAATGGGTGTAAGAGTGAAAGAGAAGAATTAATCATTATTAGAGCAGCTAATTTTTAAGTGTTCAGTGTGTGCCAGGCACTGTTTCAAGTGCTTTAGTTTAACTTATCTCAATGGCTCTGTGAGGTAGATATAGGTTGACCTATTTCCTTGAGACAAAAACAGGATAGGACTTTTGGGCCCCCTCAAGAGACTGGGCCCCAGGCAACTCAACCGCCTTTTTCGCCCTGTGTTTCAGATGGCTCTGGTTCATTAAAAGTGAGACAAAATTGGCAGTCAGGAAATATGAAAACAAACAGTACTCCCCGTTTAAAACAGGATGTCTGGTCAGCCTAGGTGGAGAAACCAAGTGACAGAGAGATTCAGTAACATGCCTAATATCACACAGCTAGGAAGTGGTGGCATCATGTTTAAAGCCAGGCATACGTTGTGGAATATGATGATTTGAGAAGACAGTAAATAAGACTGAATGTGACATGCTCATACCAGGTGGAAAGCAGTGCCGTATAGACATGACTGTAAGCAATGAGACTAAGCAGAAGCGATCAATCCAGAATTTAAGACTCTGCAGAGCAATAGTTGTGTTTGTCTGTTCCCACTTTTCCAGCCGGCTAATTCAGTTACAGAAGTATTATTGTTAGTGGTTAGGAGTGAGTTTCTGAGTCTAAAATCTTGGCTCTGCTGTATGACCTTGGGGATATTCCTTGCCTTCCCTGTGCCTCCATCTCCTTATCTGGAAAATGGTAATAATGATAGTAGTTACCTCAGAGGATTGTGCTAATAATTAAATGAATTGATGTAAGGCCCAGCACTTGGTAATTACTCAAAAACATTATCATCCTCCTTATTTGTTTATCCACCATTCAGTCAATAGGTGGCTTTTGAAAGACTGATCTTTCCTGTTCAGTTCCATGGTATCCCTTCTTGGGCACAGGCGAGCTCTCCTATTTTAATCCTTCACATAGATACTGAGGAGCTTTCAGTATTGCTGCCTTTTCAATGCCATCCTCTCCTGGGCCTCAGATTCCTTCCCCTTATATCCCTCCTCACAGAAAGTTCTAGTTAGCTATGAGATAAGCTCAAAACCTTCTTTCTGTTCTTCTAGATCATTTTGCTACCAGTTGCTCAGGGAATAAAAGCTCCACTTACCCTAAATAATAAGCAGTGAAAAAACTAAAATACAAAGAAATTTCCTGTACCATTCCTTATGTATAACAAGGTGGAGGAAATATAGATGTAAAATAAAATAAGATAAAAAAAAAGTGAAAAAAAAAAAGAGGAAGTCTTAGAACTTAAAAAGCTGCAAGGAAATTTAGAGCTGATCTTCTATTCTCCTCATTTTGAGGGGAGTTGGCTTTAGGGATGGGGCACAATTTAGGGACCAACAGCCAGCTGGTGACTAGTACCCAAGTCTCTAGCCTGAAGATGTATTTCTCCTATATCTAAGAAAATCCTGAGCAAGATTTTTTTTAAAAGGAAAGTTACAGACAGGAATGAAGGCGAGCAGGCAGAGAGAGAGAGAGGAAGAAGAAGAAGCATTCTATTTTGTTTTTATTTTAGTTGTTCACACTGACTGTTCCCCCACAGCCCTGGGACTTGAATCCAAGGGTATGTGACTTGCTCCTTCGGAGGTGATTGACCTAACTGCTGCTCCACCAGGGTGTGCCTGAGCCGGATTTTAGTGGGGCTTCTCACTTCTGGATCTGTTTTTCACCTACTGCTTTTGATGCACAATAAGATTTCATTGTCATTTAATGAAATTCGTGCCAGCATTTTACTATACTCATTGGTGATTTACCACTGAATAAGTGTGGCCATCTCTGCCACCACAGAATTGCTGTGGCATAATGACACTAGTGAGAAAGCTAATATTAAAGTGAATCCTTGATTCAGTCAACAAATAGCTGTTCTTCAGTGTGAGGAGCATGGGGCAGGGGACAAATGTCTGTACACATATGAAATAATTATAAGATGGATTTGCTGAAGTCACAGAATTTAGAGCAAGACAAGCGATTTACTCCAGACCAGTTCAGTGGTGCAGGATAGAGGGGTTAAGGAGGTTGGTAAGTAGTGAAAATTGGCAGAAGTCAGGAAGAAGATTTGGAGGGAGTCGAGGTGTAGTGGTGATTGGAGTGTGTAAGTGGTGGAGAGGGAAGCCATTCTAAGCAAGGAATTGAAAAGCGAAGGCCGTGATGTTACCAGCACAGTGAGGAGTCAGGGCTAACCAGAACAGAAGGCTTCTTTGGGGAAGCTGACCAGCTGAGGGTACAGCAGGCATCAAAGGCAAGGACAGGAGAATCACCCGGAGATATACAGTGTGTCCGAGTGTGTCCGAGCGTGCTTGAGGTTGATGCAGATGGAGGGACAGTGGCTGAGCTTTGGGATATTGGGATAGATAAAAATCTAGTTTCCCCTTTTTCTTAGATAAATTAATTTCTGTTAAGTATGTGGAGTCCATGTCATCTCTATATAGATTTGCTCCTCCCTGTTATTTTGTAAAAATTGCTCTTTCCCTCTTGCTTTAGAATCACAGCTTTGCCAATGGACCTGGTTGGTTTTGGTTATGCAGCCCTTTTGACATTTGGAAGCATTTTGGGATATAAGCGAAGAGGTAAGCCCAAGCCAGTGTTTTCATCAAAGGGATTTGGTGGAGGGTGGGTGGTTATGCTAGAATTATCTGAGCATCTGTAAGTTGGACAAGGAGCTAAAGCTGTCCTGTTGGTGGTTGAGGATCAGCAAGAAGACTGGAAAGAAAGGGGTTACCTGGGGCTAGGTATGGCAGCTTTCCAGTGTGGGGCTTCTGAGCTTCTCTCACCACCTGTCAGGATCAATTGCATAATTATTTACATTCAGGGTCACTGTCTTATTAACAAAGAGGGATTTTGTTGTCATTTGCATACTCATAGTATCAAAATAAACTGAATTGTGTTGATAGTGTATATTGCAAAAGAAAATCTGTTACTTAGCTATCACATCTTAAGTTGGACCTTCATCTCTGTCCAAAAGAGGGAGGGGAGGAAAAGACCCACCTGATACAATTAAGGGTTTTCCTGAAGAAAAACAAAAGGTCAAGTTTTATATTTTTACTTTGTTGTAAGGTAGACGTATTTTAGGTAGAAGTTTGGTTTCTCATTTGTTCCTTATGTTTTTATGAACGTGAAAAAAGGAAGTCTCAAAGAGTTAGATCTGTGACATTGGTGGATTTGAGTTTGATTGTAAAAGTCAGGTCTGCACAGTTATCCAAGTTACTTCTTTGGAGGCTGCTGGAAGTCCAAGGCACAGCCCTCCCTGGGGGTGAGGGACTGGGGGCAGCAGGCTGGAATAGATCCTCTGCGAAGACTGCGGGAGCTTATAATTCACCTTTGATTTTTGTTTGCTGTTGTTATTTTCTCTGTAAATGGGTATCACATCGTGGATATGTATTTGATGGGTAATAAATAATGATGCTGGGAGCACCCTGGTGCCTAGTGATCAAGTACACCCACAGGGAGCAGGCCCACACACATCCTAAGGTCCCCAGTTCAAGATCTGGGGAGAACAACAAATGTGAACAACTAAATAAAATAAATGTTTCTTCCTTCTCTGCCTGACGGCTTGCCTGCTCACCGTCATTCCCTTCATCCTTTAAGAAAATAGAAATAAATAAAATAATGACACCAAAATAAGACCGATAAACAACTGCTCAAAAGATGATGTTTTATAATCTACTTTAAAGAGGACTCAGTTTAAAATTCTGATAGAATTGTTTTTCGAAAAACATTTTCATTGTCACATATGGGTCTTAGCAACTTTTATTACAGAACAGAAAAGAACACCTGGACATTTTTGCTTGCCTTTTGGAGGGTGGGAAGGTGTGTGTCTGTGTCTGTCTCTGTGTGTGTTGGTGTGATTGGAGTAGGGGAGGAGAGGAGAGGATTACTTTAATATTCTGATTCAGATCTCTTCAGGAACAAATAAAGTCATATTAGCTGTAAGGGCTCTGATTTCAGGGGCTTGATGCCCAACTAGAGAGCCCCTCCACCCCCATGTGATCATGGCAGCTTCTGGAAGTATTATGTGTTCACAAAGAAGCCTAACCTTGTAATTTAATGTGGGTTAAGAGCTTGGGCCACAAATTCAAGCATTCCTAAATTCTGCTCCTGACACTACCACTTAACTGATTCTAATACTCATGTGAATTGTTTTAACTTCTGGGCTTCAGTACCTCACTTTCAAATTAATCTGTTGATATGAAATTAAATAATGCATGTAACATATTCTCCATAGAACCTACTAGCAGAGAGTTAATAAATATTCTTACTGTTTCTGCCGCTACTTCCCTTCCAGTGTGAAGGTCTGTGGGCCAGTGGAACAAATAGACAATTAGACCTTGTTGTAGCTTTGTACTCTGTAGTATATTCTAAGCTGCTTGTGGTGCCCATGTCTTTTGTGTGGAGTGAGTCAACTCTTGCTACTTTTATTTAGAGCTTCCCTAGAATGAGTCCCATACACTTAGGCCAGGAGTCTCGTCTACAGTTATTGAGAATAACGTTGAGTATATTAAAGACATGGCATCCAAATGGTGTTTGGTGAGAAGCAGACATAACCAAATCCTAAAGTAGACCAGTTGTCTGATATCAGTTGGTTAAAGTAAGGAGCTGATTGGCCTTTTTTCTTTGCTGGGAGCAGGAAGAAAGGGAAAGATGCACAGAGTCAGGACACAGGGTGCTGATGAGGCCAATGGAGCCTGCTCCAGTTTCCCGTCTTCCCACACAGTTCTCAGGAGAAGCAAAGACCCAGGAAGATATTCTGGTTGTGAGGCCTTTTCTGGGCCAGCTAGCCAGTGCTCAAGACCAAAGAGGGCCTGAGGACCTGCTCTGCCTTCTCCAACACCAAGACTGAACTAGACCTTACACCGTCCTACTCCAGTTCAAGTTGAGGGCACAGCAGCCCCTCCAGAGAAGAGCAGGAGAAGAGAACTTGCAGGCTGGTTCCCTGCTCTGAGGGAGCATGAGATCACCTGAAGGAAGGCATCCTGTGGCACCTTTCCACGCCCCACCCAGTTGACCCCACCCAGACCAGCACCTGGAAGAAGAGGGCAAGAACTTTGCTTTCTTATAACATGGAGTTCACGGTCCCAGCTCCTTCCTCATTCAGGATGAATTCTCTTGAGAACCTTCCCAGTTCTCATGCATGGGGGCTGCAGGTGAGCCTGGCCCTGTCCTCGCTGTGTGCTGTCCTCACCAGTACCCAGGGGTAGATGCTGCCACTGTCTCCTCATGGTTCAGGTGGGGAGGATCTTAGCATACAGAAATGATCAGAACTTACAGAAAAGAGGATCATAGATTCTCCAAGTGAGAAGGTACCTTAATGATAGCCTAGTCATACATTCCAGAAAGTGCTTAAATCTCCTTAATTCTGCCCTCAGCTGACATCTGCTTGAACATCACCCATTGCAGGGAGCACGCGAGCATGTATTTCATCAGTATTCCTCTGGTGCTGCTGATGTCCCTGACCGTGTCATGCCCTGAAGGAATAGCAGTGAGCAAAAGACAGTGCATACAAGAGAGTAGAGGGGACTGCCATTAAAAACATAACAGGCATCAAAATGGATATTGGTGAATAATGGGAGACTGTGCTGGACCCTCGCTCAGAATGCTGGGGCAGCGAAGGCATCTCTGAGGAACTAACCCTTTAAGGAGACGTTGACGGTCAGCTGCAAGCGGCCAGGTGAACAGTGCAGGGAAGAGCAGTCCTGGCAAGGAACAGCATGTCTGCATGCCACGAAGAATAAGAGTTTAGCATATTTAAGCGGCCGAAAGACGGCCAGGGCTCAACAGAAGAGACTAGCATTTTATCCTGAGTGCAATGGGAAGCGCTGAATGTTTTTATTTAGGGGAGTGAACTGGCTTGATGTATGTTTGTTGTTGTTTTTAAATCATCTTGCTGTGCTTGGAGAATAGATTTGGGGAGGAGCAATGAGGAATTTAATATTCCCTTCTGCTGTAACATTCCAAACTAGGACTGGGACTTAGTGTGTGCATGGTTTCCTGTTCAGGGTGCTCCGTGTGTGTCTGCGCACGTGCATACGTGTGCCCACACACAGGATTGTTTGTGTAACATGTGGCTGCAGGTGTCCTGACCCTGGCTGCAGTCTGACTTTCCTCTAGATACTAGGGAGAGAGAGAGACAGAGAGAGAGAGAAAGAGAAAGAGAGAGAGAGAGAGAGAGAGAGAGAGAGAGAGAGAGAGAGAGAGAGAGCTGTCTTGATCCCACCCTTTGGGATTCAATCAGATAAATCCTAAATAGAGTGAGTGCTGGGAAGTGAGGACTGTGTGTCTCCTCACAGTGTTGCTGGCTGGTAGCCCACTGCCTCATGCACAGAAAGTGCTCAGTGTCGGTCACAGCACCTGGTGCAGTAAGTAGATGCGTGGTGGCTGGCTGTGTCAGTGCCCTGCTTCTTCCCCTTTCTCAGTATGGTGGCCGTTCATCCCAGAGATCTGATACCTTCAAACTCAGTCTTGTTAATTGCTCAGGACAGAATCATATTGCTTGGTTTGCACAGGACTTCCCTCTCTACTTCTGCGAGCTAAAAATGTCACTGCATCTTATTTTCATTATCACAACCTCAGAGTAAAAACATGGCAGCAAAGAAAATAGAAAAGAAAAAAAAAAGATGTAAAGAAATCAACATATCTCCCTAGATCCTGCAATCAGTGTCAGAACCATTACTACAAGGCAGGCTTGCTTATTCTTAGTCCCCCTCAGGCTGTATCTAACTCTCTCATTGTTTTGTGTTCAGAGTTCCTCTGTCTTGCATTTCGGGTTCAGCATGAAAAGGTCATCTCTTGGGAACTATCCATGAATAGGTCAATTCTGAGGCTTTGTCCAATTACAATGCTCAAATGGAAATACATTTGAAGGTGCCTGTATCATATTTGAAGTAAAGGAAGAGATTCCTTTCATTTGGGATTTCTTTCTGAGCCTTGACTTGATTTCCCCCCAGGTGGTGTTCCATCTTTGATTGCTGGTCTTTCTGTTGGCGTTTTGGCTGGCTACGGGGCTTACCGTGTCTCCAATGACAAGCGAGATGTGAAAGTGTCACTGTGTAAGTAAGGCGTTCTTCCCCAGTTATGGAGAATTGAACCTTAGGGGATAACTTTTGATACTCAGTAGTAGTCATCGTCTTCATGCGGCAAGTGGCCATATGTGTGGGTTGAAACTAAACACAGTTCTTTTTGTTTTCTGCAGACCCAACTAAAAATAATGATGTTGAGACCAGGTCTTCCAACTAAGGAAAGCTTGCTATAGAACTTGTTACTAGAAAAAGTGGAAAAAGCAAGGAATTGTATCCAGATTTTCTGCCACTCTCCTAAATGTGTGTTAAGCGTAGTGTGTATTGCTGTGAAAATACCTGACAGTCTTATATTATTTCAGTTAGTTCACAAACAGCTTTTAACTCCTACTTTGCTTTGCAAATCTAGAAAAGCTACTTTTTTTTTTAGCTTCTTCCTTTGTTGGGCTTAGTAGGAGAATGACCATACAAAAGTATGGAAGTGTGTGTGTGTTTAAAGCTCCAAGATGCTTGACTTTCTTTTGTCTTGCCTGGAAGAGAAATGTAGGGGAGGTTTGGGGAACTCGACCGTGGAAAACACTCTCTTTTATTTGGTTATTATTCAGAATACCCCAGTGGAGTACAACAGAAAATCCTAATGCAAACTACTGTATCCATTTTACATTTGAGGGAGAAAATGAGATTGGTCTTGGGATTTTTGTGCTTTTCTTTTTCTTAATTTAAATAGGAACTAGGGGATTTTTTAATAAAAAAATTGTATCAGAATATGAAGAAATCAGCAATATATATTGGGCTTTTTGTTCATGTACATTTAAATAGGTCATGTATATTTGTTGTTAATCACTTTGTTTTTTTACATTGGAGAGTGATTTTTTTTTTTTGAAAGCTGTTCTTAAATTGTGACCTCAGCATCCTAATATCTTACATAAAGCCATTCTCCATATTGGTTCAGCCCCTAAAAGGCCAGTATATGCTTCTAAATACATTATTACTTAGACTATGATTATTTAGTCTCCAGGCATCAAATATTCCAAAGTGGAATGCTACGAAATAAAAAGTCAGCCTTCTTTCTAGCATTACTTTGTTAATCAGGTCTTACTTTAACCAAAGATAATGATTATTTTCCTTCCATTCAGCTCAGCATTTATTGAGTGACTCTGGAGGTTTCAAGTAGTTTGCCTAGTGCTCTTGAGAAAAGTTCACTAGGGCTGCAGCCCTAACAGTCAGGGAGTGTTCCATAAATAGATGTTTAAGTCAGAAAAGTGCTTTCTTTTGAGGAGATTTCAGGAATGGATTTCAACATACTTGTTTACTCATACACACTCATAAAGTGTTTTAATACAGCACTTTATCTTTTCGAGAAAGTAGCAGCTCAATACCGATAGTAATAGCTGTTACATAAGAAAGCTGAAATTATATCCTCTTTTTTTTTTTTTTTTTTTTCCCCACAAGATAGCATATTTGAAACTCTGGTTCATACCTTCATTTGGTTTTCAGTGACAGCGTTCTTTCTGGCCACCATCATGGGCGTGAGGTTTAAGAGATCCAAGAAAATAATGCCCGCTGGACTGGTTGCGGGCTTAAGGTAAGAACAACGATTTTCATCTATCCTTTCCTCTGCCATCATTTTGAAGTGCTGCATATTGAGCAGAAGTCGATTTCAATTTGGAGAGTCAAAGGAATTTTTATTACAATAAGCGTGACTGTCAAAACCTGCAGCTGGTGTTTGTGTACTCTGCAGGACTGAAGTCCACAGGGACGGTATATCGAATACACTGGGTGCCGTGACAGTGTCTGCGTGATGTATACTTAACATTTTTCAGAACAGAAAGCAGAAGTCTGCCTTACTGTTTTCTCGGGATTTTAGGAGAAGCCTTATTTACTATCCCATCTGAGACAGTAAATGTATTCATTTAAATCTGATACTCGCTCTCAGAGAGCTGGATGGAGTGACTTTTCTGCTCCAGTTTTTAGGAGAGAGGACTTCATATTCTTTTAAAAGATAAATAGGGAGCCTCAGAGTTCTGTTAATTTAATTCCAATATTTCTGTCCATGAGATTAAATGTACTGCTATATAAAAATCTGTAGTTAACATTGTTTACCCCGGCCCTGGATCTCAACCTGGGTCCACAGTCTGCACTTCAGCCACAAGGGTGTGCCGTGTGGGGACTGTTTTTAATTCTTCCTGGAAGTTACCTTTGTATGTCGAGAGCCATGGACATGTTCGTTTCCTTTGATGTAGCTTTTCACTTTTGGAATTTACTCCAGAGAGATAATGAAAAATAGACAAAAAGAGATCATGAAATATATACAAAACTGCTATTTGTGGTAGCTTTCTTTTTTAAAAAATTATTTATAAAATTTGTCATAATTTTATATATATACTAAAGTTCGTTCATGAATCTATCATTAAGGGAAAAGTGAATGTAGATTAAACAATTTTAATGGTATTTTTTATATCTAATGGAAAAATCTGATAATCTAGAAAAATTAGAAACAACTCGAATTTCACGAGCAAGGAAATATTTCCATAAATGTTTTGTCTCCTTAATGGAATATTGAGCAGGCAATGTATGTTATGTTTAAAAAAAAACTATTTAGTAACACTGCAAACTCTTAATGACTTATTAAGAGTTTAAAAACAATTTACAAAACAGCCAAATAAAGTGTTCTGTTGATTTTTTAGATGGGGGGGCGGGGGGACAAGATAGAATAAAATACTTGTTTAAAAACATTGGGGTGGTAGTACAATGAATAATTTCCTTCTTTCTACTTATCTATAGGATTTCCTAGTGTAGCTGTGTGAATTACGTTTATGTTTTGGAGGAAGGAAGTGTGATTACAAAAGACTGCTTTCCACTTATAGCCGTGTTCTAAAAATAATAGTTGGCAGTGAAAAGAATCACAAATACAATCCACAGATCATGAATACAAGACCCCAGTCACTGGAGAGGAACTGAGACAGTAATATCAACTCCCCCAAATGGGTGCTTGATTATTTTTTTCAAGTTGATTTCCTTAGCTGACTTTTGAAAATTTCATGTCTCTTTCCAAACCGTTTTCTTATAAAGCTTCATGCCAGATTTTCAGAACAGTGAGTTCTGATTTTTCTCATTGATTCAGTGAGCATTTTTAAGTGGCCAATTCATTCATGTCCAGGAAGTTGGAATACAAGGCTAATGAGATCATCACTGCTTGGAGATAGTCCTTTAATTTAGTAAGACTTCGGGTTAAGGGAGTCTGTTAGTCTTTCTATCTTATGTCTCATGCAAGTGACCCTCTCTTTGCGTTTTTTTGTTTTTATTCCAGCCTCATGATGATTCTGAGACTTGTCTTACTGCTGCTCTGAGAATCTGGAGGAACTGAAAGCTAAATTCATGTCATTCTGTTGTAAAGGACAGAGCATACTCTTTGTATTTAAAAGATTAATTTCAAGATGGAATCTTGGTGTCATATTTTATGTTAGAAACAAAAGAAACACTGTCGCCTCTGATATGAACATAGTTTGAGGTATTTTTTAACAAAAAAGTTAACTGTTTTATAATTGCCTGTTACTGTTTTCATTAAAAATATTTAATAAATTGTGACACTCTTTCATTTGCTGTATCTAGTTTTGTATATGTGGTATTTTCTGACTTGTCTGAAGTATGTTTAAACTGTAACTTACCAGATAATGGAATGCTCTAAGTGAACTTCACAGAATGCTAATGTATCTATTGTCACTTATGTTATATTAGAAATTATTTTTTCCATTATAATTATGTTGCTGCCAGCATTATTTTTTTCCCTTAAAAAAATCCATTCTCAACACACTTTGTGTACTAACAGAATGTATGCAATATTCAAATAAAAGACAATATCTTAGACCTGTTTCTTTAATCTAGTTAAACTTTTTCTTAAACCTTTTCATTTTAACGTCTTCTCTATATATTCAAATCATCCTTCACATTTAAATGTTTGTTAGTGAAAGAGACTGGGAAGGATTATTTAGGCTGCAACTCTTCCCCAGGAGCATTTTATTTCACACTCTTGTCTCTGAAAGAGTAATGATTCTGAAATAAAAATGATTATTAATAAAAATGATTTTTTTTGTTTCAAATCACCTCTTCATTTTTAGGCATATGACTTTTAATGCCCAAGGCACTTATTTTAGACCCTGACTGAACATCAGGGACCTGAGTCCTACCCCAATTCTTCCACTGACTGGTTGTATGCTCTTGGGAAGAGCATTTCTTTTCTCTGGGACTCAGTTTCTCACCTTTAAGAAGAAATTTGAACTAAATGATCAACAAGACCCCTTAAAGCTCAAAATATCTGCAATTTGGGTCCTGTTGGCTCTGTACAGTGGTGCAGATTTCAAAGTTTTTCGTTAAATGAGGTGGTGGGTAGAGCTCCCAGCTGATAACAGCAGAGTTATGTTGTGTTCACTACCTTTCTAATTCACTCTCAAAGAGATTGTTAAACTGTCAGTGCTAAGAAATTCAATTAAGGGAAGGATAGAAAAAAACAAAACCTACTAGCTTAACTAGATAGGACATCCAGACAAAGTCCTTTGACATACTTAAAATTAGCTTTTTTTTTTTTTTTTTTTTTTAGTGGGATATTTTTTAATGGTGCCAGAGGTTGTTAGCTCTACAAGGCTGGAAGCAGATGACACCCGGCTACCCCAGGGGGCGCCACGTGCTTACTGACTGTCAGTGATGGAGAAGCAGCTTCAGATCTGGACTGACAGCAGTTATACTTGAACTGTGATTATGAACTGTAGTAGAAACCAAATGTGAAATTTTCATAGAAATATATACTATGCCTGTAAAATACTATAGAGATTAAAAGTTTAAGAAACTGGTTTGAACTACGCTGTGTGCTGGACTTTTCCTAAGAGATGATAGAAGTGGATGAAGACAATGCATGTGGACTTTTTTGTTTTTAAAGAAATCCTTGGGGCTCTCCAGTGGCTCAGGCATTAAGCTGGTGGCTGGGGTGTAGACCATAAAAAACCCAAGGACCCAGGTTTATGGCCCAGGTAAGACAACCAAAGTGAACAAACTGAAATGCTTCTTTTTCCTCTCCCTGCCTGTCTACCTTCCTTTAAGGAAGGAAGGATGTCATGGGAGGAGGGGAAGGAGGAAGAGGGAAGGAAGGAAGAGAAGGAGGGAGGGAGGCCACAAGAATTACTATTTGAATGAGTCTGATGAATTCATGTTTTACTATCTTATGAAAAACAGAACCAGGTTTTCTGATTTATAGACAAGTATTAGGCTTATTTCCTTATGCCTTTTATTACTTTATGAAAATGGCCTTATAATTCCTTTCTAGGTACTGCTATCGATGCAAAGCAAAGTATTTATTGAGTCCTTGAGAACTCTTCATTTATTAATACTCAGCTAGTATAGTGCCCATGTTTTTAAGAAACATGCCACGTTCAAACTTGAATATATTCTTCACTGTCTTAATGGAGTCTTCATTTAGTGGCGGCTTCCTCTGGCTTCCAGCCTGGAGAAATTTGTTAATTGTGGGAAGGTTACTGAGTCTTGTCTTGAATTCCTAAAATGCAAAAATATCAATGAGAAAAGAGTAAGCAAAGAGAGCCAGGTAAAAAATAAGCAGGGCACATTTTTGCATACTAGAAAAAGTGTTTAAAATGTATTTTCCAAGTTGCTGGTGAGTAAAGTAGAATTTTCATATTTCATACCTTTGTAGAAAGTAAACTAGCAGTATTTCTCAAGGACCACAAACATGTACACAGGCTGTAATTAGGGAGCCCCATTTTTAAAATTGTAAGCTTGAGACACCCTGTAGAGTAGTGGTCCACCTCTGACTGAGCACAGTCCCGAAGGACCTGTTTTTTTCTGCCTGCTTGTCTGCTTGTCCTCATTCCTTCCTGCATCTCTCCTTTAAAAAAAAAAAAAAAAAAAAGCTTGCTAACTTATGATGTGATCTTAAATCTTGAAAAATCCTGTTATGAAGATACTGTAATATTTTTTATAAAAGAAAACATTTAAAACTAATAAAGAGAAGTTGTTTTTCTTATGTTGCAGCATTTTTCCATGTTCTTAAGTACTATTTGAAAATAACTCAATGGCTGCATTAAATTCTGATGAAAATATCCTCATTTATACAGACATTCCTGATGTCTTATGTATTTATTATGTTCACGATTTAAAATGCGATTCTAAGCACAGTAAATGGAAATATATATAACCATGGAAAATTGAAAAACAAATCTAACATGCAATTCAAGATTAAAAAAAAAATCTGATTAAAAAATGAGCAGAGCATGTGCCCTGGTGGCCTGGTGGTTTAGTACAACTGGAGCAGTCCCACGTACATCGCAAGGTCCAGGGCTCAAGACCCAGGGCTGAGGGCAACAAGAACAAGCAATGCGAACAACTAAATAAATAATTTTTTTTTTAAATGAGCAGAGACTGAATTTGGATAGCCAGCAAGTACATGCAAAGGTGATCATGTCACTATTATCCGGGAAATGCAAATCAAAACCAAAGTGATACATCACTTCACACTTGTTAATGACTATTACCAGAAAGACAAGAAATAAGTGTTGGTGACGATATGGAGAAAAGGAACACTTGTGCGCTATTGGTAAGAATATAAATTGATTTTGTCACTATGGAAAATAGTATGGAGATTCCTCAAAAACTTGAAAATTTAGCTACTGTATGATCCAGCAATTCTGCTTCTGAGTATTTAGCTAAAGGAAATTTTTTAAATAACCGAAAAAGATAGATACCCTCCCACATTCAATACAGCATTATTTGCTATAGCCAAGACATGGAAACAGCTTAAATATCACTGGATTAAGAAACTGTGGTGTGTCATGGATACACAATAGCATCTCTATCAGTCATGAAGAAGGAAATCTTGCTGTTTGCAACATGGATTTAACCTGAGGTCATTCTAAGTGAAATAGGTCAGAGAGAGACATTCAGATATCACAGGATCTCATTTATATGTGGAATCTAAAAACTATCACAGCAAATGAACTTACAGACACAGAGAAAGGATTGGTGGTTGCCAGAGGCAGAGGATAGAGGTAGGTGAAATGGGTGAAGGGGACCAAAAAGTGAAACTTCCAATTATGAAGTATATCTTGGTGATGTAATGTACAGCATAGCAACTGTAGTTAACAATACTATATTATAAATTTGAAAGTTGCTAAAAGAGTAGGTCTTAAAAGTTTTTATCACAAAGAATTGTAACAATGTCATGCATGTTGATTTATTGTGATCATTTTGCAATATAGAAAAATATCGAATCATTCGTTTTACACATGAAACTTATATGTCAATTATCTCTCAATAAAAACACTCAAAAAGATATATATATATAAAACACTGTTTTATATAAAAATGAGGAAGACTAAATAACAATACCAAAAAATGCTTATAATGTAATGTGAAGGGAAAAATTGAGGTTGAAGAAATCATAACTTGGATTGCGAATATTTTAAATAAGCATATTGTGAAAGAATCCACCAACATGGTGTGCCCTGGTGGACCAGCGGTGAGGTCAATTGCATCTGAAGGAGCAAGCCACATAACCCTGGGTTTGCGTCCTGGCTCCAGAGGAAATCAACCAGCGTGAACAACTAAATAAAAATAAAAATAAAATGCTTCTTCATCCTCTCTCTTTCTACCTGCCTGCCTACTCACCTTCATTCTTACCTGCAACTTTCCCTTAAAACAAACAAACAAAAATCCACCAACAGCGCCACCTGGTGGCCTAGCAGATAAGACCGCTGAACATAGTTCACATACATCCCAAGGACTCAGGTTCAAGACGCAGAACTTGGAGGAACAACCAAGATGAACAACTAAATAAAGTGCTTCTTCCTCCTGTCTCTTCCTGCCTGCCTGCCTCTTCTTGCCTTCATTCCTTCCTGCACCTTTCCTTTAAAAAAAAATCCACCAACATTAGAGCTCAGACTATTTCGAACTCAGACAGTGGCAGCAGTCCCAGTCCTGACACATAACTGTGTGACCTTGGGGAAATTATTTGTTCTCTTTCCTTATTTACTTTGAGGATGTGAGAAAATAAATGAAGTGATGTGTATTGAGTGCTAAATACAATGTTTAGCATATAGTAAGAGTGTAGCCAATGATTACGGTTACTGTTGAAGTATGACCAGCTGATATATACTTGTCTCCCTTTGCCTTATCTAAAGAAAGGAAGCCACTTTAATTGGGGTTCTACTGCATTTCAGGCAAAAAGCCTTTAAGACTTAACTCCTGCAAGAAGCCTGTCTCTGAGCCCCATGCCAGCTCAGGGGACCCTCATCTTTTCCCACATTTTATTTTTTAACCTACTGCATTATGTTGATGTTATCTGTGTATGTGCTTGCCTGCTCCACTAGCTATGTTCCTGAGGGCATCTTTGTCTCTCTAGCACAGGCTTTGGTATAAAGAAATGAGTAGGTTCTTAAATGATAAAAAGTGGCAGAATAAATGAATAATGCAAATTCATTCTCCACAGTTTTGGAGCGCTATTTGAATAGCATTACCTGTAGCAGAGGGAAGCCTGAGAGGATGCTGGGTTTGCACTCTTCAACCATTAAGATGACTTCAAGGAGTTGTACATCCGCCCAGCTCAGCTGATTGCCCACAAGAAAATCTTGCCCATGGTCTCTTAGGGCCTGCATGATAGTTGAGAAGGAGAAGGATGAGGATTTATCTTAGCATATAATTTAAAGTCACTGTGATTTAGCAGGAAGTCAGAGACCTGGTTCCTGATGTTCTTTGCCATTGAGTGAGCTTGAAAAAGCCCATCTCTCTGGGGCCCACAGTTTGTTCACCTACAGGAGGTGGAAAGCTTAAATCTCCCTGACAAGTTCTGAACATGAAACAGCTCTGTCTCCTGTGCCTTTGTCTTCTTTTCACTTCATCAACCTGTACCTACACTGTGAACTTTTACAGAATTATTTTACCACACAGCCTGGATGCTGTCTTTTCTTGGTCTGTGATATTCTCTGTCCCTGCCATCACAGCACAGGTTCATTAGCTCTGCTGCCCTTTGCAGAGACAGCATCATTCTCACAGGGACCCAAACCTCATTTTTATAAGAAATGTTCTTCTAATAGGGTTCTGACTTGTGGGACATTTCGAATCAAAATCAATTGAATACAAAATGAAAGAGTGGAGTAGGTGGTCCCTAGGTGGCTTCTGGCCCTACAACTCTGTGATTTTATGAAATCGGATGAGAGAGACTTGGTTACAGGCTCCATTTATTATTTCTGTGACATTGGGCAAGTGATAGTGCTTCTTTTATTATTTTAATTTTAATTATAGTAATTATTCTACACATTAAGATAATTCCTGTGTATAGGTTCCCCATTCCTTAGATCTAAGTCAACACACCAAGCCCTCCGCCAAATCACCAAGTGTCCTTCTCCATTGCCCAGAGGGCTCGGCCACCATTTGTTCCCCCGCCCCACTCCCTTTTGGTAACCTCAGTTCTGTTGCAAAACTTTCAGGGTTGGTTTTGTTTCTTGTGTTCCTTTGTTTTGTCTATTCACATTCTACCTATGAGCGAGGTCATCTTTCTTCTTTTGACATGTTTCACTCAACATGATCCCCTCTAGACCCATCCATGTTGATTCAGATGACAGTTTCATCTCTTCTAAGGACTGTGTACTATTCCATTGTATCTGTGCACCACATCTTCTTTATCCATTTATCTGACGTTTGGCACTTAGGTAGTTCCCAGTTCTTAGCTATTGTGAATAGGGCTGCAATAAACATGGGGATGCATACATCTCTGTGGATGGTGCTTTTGTATCTTTTGAGTAAATACCCAGAAGTGGAATGACAGGATCATATGAGATTTCCATCTTTAAATTTTGAGGGATCTCCAAACTGTTCTCCATAAGGGCTGCACCATTTGTACTCTACATTGCTTCTTTAAGCTCTGGGTGCCTCATCTGTAAAATGGGGATAACAGTGGCACCTCTTCCATGAAATTATTATGAAGAAATGAGGGGTGCATACATGGAAAATGAATAGTGCCTGGTACATAGTAAGCACTGAATAGAGGTGAGCCATCACGATGAGCCCTGTTAGCCATGTTTTTTGTTACTATTTTTAGCCAGGTGCAAAGTGTAGCATTCTACAACAAAAACGTCAGCCATTGGGAATAATAGTGATGTTAAACATTCATTGCAGTGTCAATATTAGTAAAATTATAAGATAAAAATTTCTTAAATGACTTGTAAATTACACAGGAGTAATTAAACTTTTTAATACTTTTGAAGGAATCATTTGGAAAAAATTCTGAAATGTTGACTACTCACAGTTTGATCCATCTTCCAATTTGGACCAACAGGACTGATAACTAAGTGTAATTAAGGGAAAAGTACAACCTAAGAAGTAAAAGTATCTGTACTCTATGTCAAATGCATAAGTATCAAATATTCCACATTACCTGATTAGGCTCTAAAATTGCTGATTATGAGAAATATAGTTAAATGCATGTATTAAATCATCCCATTGGAACCATTATTACTCACCTCAGAAAAAGTATCTGGCTAATCAGATAATTGTTTTAGCATTAACATTTTTCATGATCCTTTTCCTGGGCTTACTGATAAAATGAATGTCCCTGGAGGACAAGATCATTGATAACTAAAGACGTCATCCAACTATTGGGTTAGAGATGACTCTATATGTTTGCTTAAGGCTCAAAATCCTTTTCAGATATTTTTTAGATGTTAAAAATGTGTTGACAGGGTGCATCATGCTGACCTAGCAGATGTGGCCACTAGACAGTCCACATACATCCCAAGGACCCAGATTTGAGAAATGGGGCTGGGGAGGAAAACAAGATGAACAACTAAATAAAATAGATACATGTTTCTTCATCCTCTCTCTTTCTGTCTCTCTGCCTACTCACTTTCATTCCTACCTGCACCTTTTCTTTAAAAAAGAAATGCAGAGACAGATGAAAAACTGCTCTTTTAGAACATTTTTCCTCAACTTTCAGAAACTGACATAGAATTTTATTAAGCTTTATGAACTTCCCTAAGCCCTGGTACTATCCCATGTATTTTAGAAATAATACCCATCTTTTCCCAGTCCCCAGTTCTCTAATTCATGTGGGTTCTCCTCCTACAATCTTCTTTATAAGGCCCTGTTTGACCCACAACTAAGTCAGGTAACTGCAATTCAAGCCACACCAGAGCTGCAAAGAGTGCTGACGTTATGCGTGAACTCCTTTAAAAATAAAGTAAAATCCAGAAGATAAGGGTGAGGGGGGCGGGGAGATTTGTTCTATAACTGCAATTGGGGATAGAATTTTGCTTGTACAAAGTGTTTTGAACCTTTAGTCCACCAACTACGTTTCCTTTTTTTTTAGCTTAGTTGAGTTTCTCCCCACTGATCCAAGTCCTAAAACAGGGAGAAATTTGTGGTTACCTTCTCATAGACAGGGAAGTATCTTGTAGTGGCTCTTTCAAGGATGTATTCAAGATTCATCTCCTTCTCTGCAGGCAGAGAGAGTGGAAAGAACATAATCATGTCACTCACGTCCTTCAAGCCTTCCACATACATGTCAATCCTGGAGAAAGGGTGACAATTCAAAAGAGTTTCAAATAAAGGGAACTATCACTTCATGAATCAAAGAAACATTTTAAGTAGTGCCTAAGTTTCTCCTGCCCAGTTATCAAATGTCTCTATACTATGAGCTAAAATCAGGTGCTTTACCTGCATTCAGTTTCTTGGAGACATTAAGAAAGAGCAATCTGAGAGACAGGAAAATTATAGGATCAAGTATGTGAGTGATATGGGTGAGCGAATATAAGCTTTGTAACTAAAAAGCTAATTAAAACAAGGGTATTAAAATAATCCTAAAGTAATACATTAGGCAGAAATCTTTTTGGGCTATTTAAATTTCATAATAATAGTGAGATCATCCATGCATCAGCATTTGGGAGAAAAGGTACATAAGGAGCTCTTTAATGCCCAGAATATGTCCATCTAGTTTCTCCCCATTTGAATAATTTTATAAAGTATAAATCTGACTTTACAAGTCCCATCTTCCACCACAGACATCTTGTGACAGAATGAATGGAAAGATGAATATTATGTTTGATAAGACTTCGGGGCATAGTGAAAGGACTTGATATTGGGAAACCTCTGTCCTGGTTCAAGGTGCATCTCTTAAACTTTTGGAAGCATAGTTCTTTTAGTTTTAACCTAGAATAACAACTGGGCATCTTGAAAATAGCCTCAAATTCTATGCTATTTCTGCCATTGAGAGTAAGTTTCAAATTCTCCTGTTGATCTGAGTGGGTCTTGGGGACTTGCTTAAACAATAGAAGGTGGAAAAGCAATGTTCTGAGACCTCGAAGACTAGGAGGAACCTTACAGCTTCTACATGTTCCTCTTCCATATTTGATCTAAGGGGTGCTTGTCATATGGAGAAATCAAGTGGAAACAGAGATATACCCAGATGACTCAGCTGACCCAGCTCTCTAAACCCAGATGCTAGGTCTTTTAGTGAAGACCTGCATGAGAGACTCTGAGAAAGTGCCACCCAATTGGTGTCTGACAACTCACAGAACTGTGGGAGAAAAATGTCTGGAGCAATCAATAACCAAAAGAATAGCTTCCTGAGCACTGGGTTCTTGGGGAATTATGTTTTAAAATATAAAATGTCTAATACAGATCATTACTGTAATGTGATGCCAATAAGGGTGTCATATATAAATTACTCTTTCATTGCCAGCATATAAACATTAGCTCTGTAAAAATTGTACTTAAATACCATTTTGCATTTAAAAGAACTGCAGCTCCTTAGAAACGGTTGAGTACAGGTCTGGAACAAGAGAGGTACAGCATTAATCTAGATTATCATGTTACCTCAGGTAATAAGAAAGCTACCAGATATCACTAATATAAGGTGAAAAATTCCCAGAAGCCTCTTGGCTCCTATTGGCCAAAGGTAGGACAATTTGAGCATAAAAATAATAATTGAATGAAATAAAATGCATTAAAGAGATTTAGACTGATGAGTTCATAGTGGTACTAAAACAGTAGCCAGCTAAGTCAGTGTGGAAGCATGCAGATGCACCAATTCATTATCTGGAAAATTGGTAGACAAAGGTCTCTGTGTCTTTCCTATAGAAAACTGTTTCAGGCAACCAGAGAGTAGAGGAAGAGATTTTTTTACAGTAATATTTTAGATAAGAAATGCAGAAGGCATGATAACACTGATCATGAATGGCTACTATATAATAAACGATAGACGAGCAGATATTTTTTGCTTCCTACTAGAGGAACACACCAATACCTATGAAAGAAACAGTTTTGAAAATAACACTATCACTTGAGTCTGACAAAAACCTCTAAACCTAACTAGCAACTTACAGGAAATACAGAGACAAAAGAACATGATAAACTACACTGCAGGGTCATAATTATCAGTAATCATCAGAAATTTGATAGCTAGACTCTACTAGGAAGCAAGAAAAAAGTTATATTGGGGTTTAAAAAAAAAGATCAATTTTTAATTTTTTTCTGCATTAAAATGGTTACAACCTAAGTTTCTGAAAATAAGTTGAAATAAAACACTATAAGCTATGAAAAATGTATTTAAAACACACTTCATATAGTAAAAATGAACTATTGATTGTTTACTTACAAATGGTTTTCTAATTCTGTGCAATACTTTACAATTAAAGGTTGCTGTTTTAAGCTCCAGGTTAAGACAAGGTCATTTTGCCAGTTTGTAGACAGGTCTTCCCCTTGCAAAAAGGTTGATGTGTGGCATGTGAGAATTAACTAATATCTTGGGAGGCTGAGTGGGTCATCCGGTGTGACCAGAGACTCCTGAGGTGGCTTCTAAGGGCCAATTCCAGAATCACTTTCACAGACTTAGTTCCCTTCTCCCAATTGTTGAGTCTGTAATTTTTCTCTATGTACTATTGCCACCTAATGGAGGCAAACAGACTTACAAGGCAGGCAGGTAGAGAGAGGAGGGAGAGGTACTCCACTGATTTTAATTAGTGGTTCATCCTGGCTGTTCCCACTGGTCCCGGGATACGAACCCTGGGGCCCTGAGATATGTATGCGGACTGCATCCGACTGCTGCTCCACCAGGGCATGCCATCCTCGCTTCTTTGCACAGGAGCGCTGATGGCTTAACACTACATTTAGAATCAGAAAATTAAAGAACTGTGTTGCTGACTATTAGTTGATGATTGTTGAGGTAAAGGCTGTATACATAGGGTTTATTGTAGCATTCTCTCTCCTTTGAAAAGTGTGAGATTTTTTTCCATAATCAAAAGCTACGATTTTTCTTTTAACCTAAAAGAAGTATATTACATATAACTGTTAACAAGCCTGAAAGTTAGATTTTCTTATTTTTAAAATTTTGTTCTAAGTAAGATATGATTGTTGTACCAGGCTTGTTCCTTCAGGTTCCTTCCATACAAATTGTATTTTGCAGCTGTGTATCTTAGAATGGCTCTGGTTTCTACCAAATTCATCCCATCAATCTCAACCATAGGCACTTGTTGGTACATCAGGGCTCCATCTTAAAACACACAAAGGAAAGGTGGATTATTTACTCCCTGAAAGTAATAATGTTTTTCTAACTCCAAAGGGCTACAAAAGAGAATGATAGTATCAAACAACATTAAAATATTTTAGAGACTACTGTAAAAAGAGAACTATTTATGCTTTTTTCATAGAAAAATGTGTGTAGTACAAGATATCATACTAGTACTCTGGGAGATACAGAAGACAGACACAAAAGCTTTGGGTCAAGGATTCCCTTTTCTCATTTCAGTCTTCCTCCATTTCTATGGTCATCTCATTAAAATTTTTCTATCACTCTTCTTTGTGTATAAGAGAATAATCATTAATCTCAGTCTGGAATTCAAAGCACTTCTTAAATTTGCTGCCATGTACCTTCCTTATATTCCTTACAGTTCTCCAACATAAACATTCCATGACCTTTCTCCATCTCCTCCCCACCAGGATCCCACTGATCTTCCATCTGGATGATAGTTCTTTGTTTTTCAAATCTTCCAAAGAATCTTTGCATTAAAAAAAAAAAAATTTAGAGAGACAAACGGTTTCATTAAAAATCTCTGTCTCCTCCTCTCTCTCTCTCTCTCTCTCTCTCTCTCTCTCTCTCTCTCTCTCTGTCTCTGTTTTAAAAGAACAAAAGTAAGCCTGGCCCTGCTTTTTTCCCACTCAACACCAGCAGGATTTTCACTGCTCTTAACAAGAATTTGTGTATGTGTTTGTGTGTGTGTGCATATTTGCCTCTCATGGTAGCGGAGGGACTATCTCATCCCTGTTCTATGACAACATGATGAGTAGGCAGACTTTATTCTCACCTTGGATTAGTTTCTCAAATTCTTGACGTGTTTCAAAATTTTTTTCTTCAAACTAAAGAATAAAAGAAAGAATATAAGAATATGTTGCTATGATAATTTTTTTTTAAAAAAAGGTATAGGCAGGAATGAAGACAAGTAGGCAGGCAGGCAGGAAGAGAGAGGAGGAAGAAGTATTTATTTATTTTATTTAGTTCCTCTTGGTTGTTTCCCTGGGCCCTGGGTCTTGAACAGGGAACCTCAAGATGAACTGCGCCCAATGAACTAAACCACTAGGCCACCAGGGTGCACCAACTATGATCATTTTTAATGTTATTATTACTGTTGATATCATGGGGAAAAGAGTTAAATAGAAATGAAGATGCTAACCACCAATTAAACCAACATTTTCAGTAGTTCTTGAACACATGCTTTGTTTTTCTGGATCCTGTGAAACTAAGGAAGTAGTTTTTATATAAAATCACTGTAAAGGTTTACTGAATTTAGTTGTTTGAAAACTATCTATCTGCAGTCTTGTAGCCATATCTCTCCAAGTAAGTTTCTGGGCCACAATTTGTAGACTCATACAAATTGTTAACTCTGTTCTAATTTCAGTTTCCTAATGTGTGAATATGAGGCTAGTACCTACTCATGCTGTCGTGATGGTTAAATGAGATTATATCAATAAAAGACTAATGCTCATGCTTGATTCAGTGATTGACCCGTTATTTTTTCCCTCATGGCTTTCATTTGGGTGATGCTTACTGTCCCTTATTTCCAGAGTTAAAGAATATGCAAATATTTGATCATCGCATTTTTTCCATTTTTTTATTTAATGAAAACATGGAAAGTTTACATATAATTGTGAGTTATATCAGGGAACTAACTATTAAGGGGTTGATTACTCTAAAATGTACCCCAGGAATGAGAGCTGAGTATCCAAGGAAGGGACATGTTGAAAAGATGGAACCTCTCTCTAAGGTTAGGATTCTTGTCATCTGGAGAAGGTGTAGTTGTCCACTGCTAGTGAAGAAAGTCACAGTGTTGTCTTGGGTCAGGACTAGGTCATGGAAAGTCCACAGAAGCTGGCAGGCAAGAAAGGGACACTTCCACTGGGTTGTTGATGGGTTGTGCTGATGAATAAGGACTGGAAGCAACAAACTATGCTGGAGGTTTTAATTTGACCACAGGTGCAAACAATGCCCACTATGGTGTATTTGCTGTCTTACTGTTTTTCTGTGGGGTGTCTGTATGCTTTATAGAACACCCTTTGATATTTTTTTGCAAAGCTGGTTCTGTGGTGATAAACACCTTTAACTTTTGCTTGTCAGAAAAGGTTGTTTTTGTTTTTGTTTTTTATCATTCCTTCAGTTCTGAATGACAATCTTGCCAGATATAGTATCCTAGGTTGATATTCCTTTTCTTTCAGCATTTTGAATATATTATACCATTCCCTTCTGGCCTGTAGAGTTTCCATTGAGAAGTCCGCTGACAATCCTATGGGGCCTCCTCCATATGTGACATGTTTTTCTCTGGCTGCTTTTAATAGTCTTTCTTTGTCTTGTATTTTTGACATTTTTATGACAATGTATCTAGGTATATTTCTGTTTGGGTTTCTTTTATTAAGAACTCTTTGAGCTTCCTGGATCTGGAGACTTGCTTCATTCTTCAATTGGGGATGTTCTCATCTATTATTTAATCAAATATGATTTCCACTCCCTTTTCTCTCTCTTCCTCTGGAAGCCCTTATACTGCGAATGTTGTTGTTCCTTTTAATATTATCCCAGAGGTCTCGAATGCTGTCTTCAATTCTTTGAATTTTTTCTCTTTACTGGTTCGCATGATTGAGTTCCTCTGTACTATCTTCCAGATCACTGATTCTGTTGGAAGCTTCATCCATCCGATTGTTGAGTCCCTCTATTGAGTTCTTTAATTCAGCCATCATGTCTGTTTGATGTCTTTGATGTCTTGTTTTAATTCTTCTCTTTGCTTCCTGACATTCTCATTTACTGCCTCTACTGATTTCTGTATTCCCATAAGTATGTTAATCACCATTACCCTAAATTCCTCTTCAGGTAATTTACATACATCTGCTGTATTCAGATTTCCCTCTAGATTTTTGATAGGATTTATCATTTTAGAGCAATTTCACCACACAGGTTCCAGCTCAGCTCCCGGTGCACAGACTCTCCTTTCACCCTTCCCTAATCAGCCCTCCATGTCTCTGAGTCTCAGCCTCACTGGGCCCATCTCTTCTCTGCCTCAGCAGCTGGTCCCTAAACCCTAGCCTCCACCCCACCATGCATCTGGAGACCCCCGAGCTCTGTTCCAAATCCAAATCTGCGGCTTAGCTGAGAACCATGCTGGGTGTCCTCACCCACCGTTAGTAGTCAGCTGTTCTGTCTCCAGCTGAATTGCCAGTCATTTCTTTGTTTTTCTCAGGAAAATAGGTTATTTTTTGTTTGTTTGTTTTCAGTGTCTGTGGGGAGCAACCCCAAAGTGTGTCCTATCGAGTCACCATCTGGAATTTGATCTGATCATTACACTTTATAATTTCTTTTTAGACCCAAGAGGTTTAGACACAGAGAAATTAAGTTGCAGCAAATGTCAAAAATTACTTGGTAATAATCTGACAATAGAGGTGAGTGGCCTCAAAGATCTTTGTCATGTTTTATAAGGAAACCTGTATCAAGGTGTTTTCTGCTGCTTTCAAGATTTGTTTTTATGTGCTTTAGTTTTAGTTTGTTACTGGATAAGTTCTCTTAAAATACATTCACAAATTGAATTATGTATTTTGCATAATACCATGTTACTATAAAGCTTAAACACAAATAATTTTTCTGTATTATCCTCTGTCACTGTTACGTAAGAGTCTTGGGGTCTCCCCTCAGGGGTCTTGTGCATCCCAGAGATTTCATCGGAGGCACCCACTCCGGGAAAACAGAAGGGAGCACAGCCAGTAGTAAGCAAAAGGAAATGAAATTTATTGAAGTTAGTACACCCTTTAAGAGATAGAATAAGGGCGGGCCATATTCCAAGAGAGGAACAGTCCAGGAGGAGCTTTGGGCTAAGGTTTTTAAGGAGTCTGGTAGCTCTTATCCCCACTGGATGTCTTGGGATGGGACAAGAGTTTTGATTGGTCCATTAATGGTTCCCCCTTTAAACTGATTGGCACCATTTCATGTTCCTGCTGCCTTTTGATTGGAGGACTACCTCTGTTCCCTTCCCTTCTGCTTCCCCATTCATAGCTGACTCACAGGATTTCAACATGATTTCAGATGTAAAAATCCAATACATAACTAGAAAATGTTATTTTCCCCAAAGTGACATTCTGTCACCTTTACAACAAAAAATAATAATTTAAATTTTTACAAATTGTAATAATTGAAAAAATTAAGAAACATACATATATCAGGTTTTCTGGTCATCATCCCTGAATACATAATGTTAAATAATACTCAACCAAGGTGTAAGATCACCCTCATTCTTAAACCCTGCAGACTAGCATTAACTAAACTCTCAAATCCAAGAGCAAGAAGCACTTCAGTTTCCAGGGAATTCTGCCATTTTTAGAACACAAGACAGAGGTAAAGATGCAAATATATGTCTTCCCTTTGTCACTTAAAAATATTTTCAATTACATTGTAGGAACTCATTTTAGAAAAATCAGAAAATATTGATAAGCTAAAATGTTTTTGTCACCCTTTCTTTCAAAATGAGCAGGCATTTACACATGCTCTATTACTTATGACCATGTTTTAATGTATAGCAACACAGCATTCAAAAGACAGAAGATGGATGCTTGCTACATTTGAAAAGCATCTCTGTGTAAGTGTGAAATGTGCATATGTGGATGAGGTTCTCTTGTTTTTTCCCTTCTTGGTTCACAGAGAGAGTTGGCGGCTCTCTCTCTCCCCCCTGCACACCCCCTCCCTCTCCACATCTTTCTTTCTTTCTTTCTCTCACCAGCCAAAGGAAAAAAACAAAAACCAAACAACAGCTGATATTGGATATATACAGTTACAACTCTTCTTTTCCAAGACTTCATTTGGTGCTTGAGAAACCCAGAGAGGTTGTGACTGCCCTAGAGTTCCTCCACCAAAGGGAGGAAGCATCAGGGCCAGCATCCCTTCTCTTCAAGCCCACTGCATTTTAGATATTACCAGCTTGGGGAAGGTATCACTTGCATTTAAATGACTCTTATAGGAAGAAGCCATATTTGATACCAAATATGAAACTATACGTAGGGATTACTGAGCTATAAAACAAAACAATTTTCCTTAATTTAAAGATAACTTATGACTTGCATTAACTTGCATAAACTAATAGGATTATTCATTTTCTTAAATGTCTTATGTCAAGAGCTCCAGGGTGACTCACTGGCTGGTCTGGCCCAGCCCAGAGGCTCAGAGTAGGGCCCAGCCTCAGAGTCCAGCAGGCATTACCAGGGTGAGGCCTGGTAGCTGTGAGTTCTGAGTACACACAGGAAAGCACGCAGTATCCCTAATTCCTCAGACAAGAAGCAAGCTGAAGAATTTACTGGTAGAATTAGTTTAAGTTTTGCCAGATCCCGGAAAAAAGGTTTCCCACTGGAACGTGAAAATAAATGATGTATTTTCTTCCATTTTATCTTTTGCTTAAAGATTTATTATATGAGGGGTTATATTAGGCACTGCAGAATCTTCAAGGAGATTAAAAAGCGCAGCCATTTTAGCAAGGTCATATGTGCTAGAGCATGACTATTTAACTAAAAAGTTGCTCTGATTCACATCAAATGGAAAATGTGGACAGAGAAGCCAAATTCTGACTATATAATTTTCTTCTAACTCCATGAGCTGCCATGGTGCCAAGTATGAAATAAAACTGTGAAGAATCAGAAGATCCAAGAAATAGTCTCATGTGGCCCAGAAAGCAGAATTGGACTTCTGTTGTTTTGGGGAAAAAAATCATCATTAGAAGAAATGACAAATTCAAAAAAATTTTTAAAGGAAAGATATAGATGGGAATGAAGGCAAGCAGGCATGCGGGAGGAGAAAGGAGTAATCATCTTAATTTTATTTTTTTTATTCAGTTGTTAACGTTGGTCTTTCTGTCTTCACCCCACCTCAAGCCCAGGGGTATGTGGTTTTCTCCTTCTGAGACCATTTACCTAATTGCTGTTTCACCAGGGTGCCCCTCAAAACACTGTTTTAATCTCATAGTAAAAAATATTTAATGCTCCCCAAAGAAATTGGGGTGTTTCTGTTTTTTATAAGTAGACTTTGGACTCACATTTCTACTGTGTGTTTTATCATATTTTAATCAGATCTACCTCTAAAACAACAATATATACAAATTAAAGATTTAATACTTATAAAGGACTGTACAAGATCTCCTTCTCCCCTTTTTTTCATCATCTATCCTTCTGTTATCTATCCATCGCAACATGAATAGATCTCTATAGTCTAATATTGATTGTAAAAAGGAAAATATAGAATGAGACACAAAACATTTCTATAAATTGTTTTTAAGGGCACACAAGTTAATGGTAAGTGAGCACAAAAATAAATGTAAAACAATAAAAACTGGACTGATTCAACAGTTTTTTAAAGTGAAAATGAGAATAATAGCCCAAATTAATTCTAGCTTTATCTATTAATGTTTTATTTTTAAAAGATTATATAAGCATAGTATCAGTGATTTTTTTAAAAACTAAAGAGAAGTATGATAAAATATTAATAATTGCTCATTCCAGGTAATGGGATCATGTTTGTTTATTATAGTTTTGTACTTTTCTCTGTATATTTTCAATTTTTTAATTTAAAATTTAAAAGTATTCATAATAAAGGAATTTTAGAAAAATAACTTTTCACAAAGATTATTTTGCTTTGTTAGAGCAGTAATTCTTAACCTGGGATCCTAGCATCTAATTTTGTATTTAATAACTTCTAGGAATTCCTAAAGTTATGTTTTCATGGCCTTTTTCTGGGGAACCATTTCATAACTTTCTTTAGAATCTAGTATAAAACATCTATTAGTTTTCTCTTAAAATTTATTTTCCTTTTTTAAAGGCAAGTTGCAGGAAGGAATGAAAGTGAGTAGACAGGCAGGTAGGAAGAGAGAGGAGGAAGCATTGTCATTTATTTTATTTAGTTGTTCACCTTGGTTGTTTCCCCCTCCCCGGGACATGAACCAGGTCCCTGGGATGTATGTGGACAGAGCTCAGCCAGAGGTAGGAGAACAAACCACTATACCACCAGTGCATACCATCCCCTAAAATTTCTTCATAGCTCTACACCACCAGATAATGGAACATTTCACAAAATGTTTAAATAATAAAATATCTTCTAAGCTATTGTCATATGTCATGAACAAATGAATTTACTGCCTTCTGTTAGAGTTAAACACCATGTGGAACATCCTAATGAATCTCAAATTACCAGGGTTACTTGCTATTTTCCTATGAAACCACAATGCAGCTGTCCATAACTTTGAAGACAACTCCCTGCTACTTCATCTTTGGATCCAAGAGACTATATAAGAATGATGAAAATTTGTGCGTGGTGGTGGTGGGGACCCCAGAAGAGGCTACTGCTTTATAGTCCCAGTATGTGTAAACAGTTCCCAATATTGATTTTCGGAAGGTCTTCACAAATGTCTGTGGCTGAGCTTTTAAGAATCTTGAGAACATTTTGAAATTTGCTAATAGGATAATTAGCAGGATCAGTAGGGCAGTTATACTTTGGTAATGAATGTAATATTCCTATGCCAGTACCAATCGCTGTTTGCTTCCCTTTGCTGAGCTCACTATCAGCAACCCGTTAACACAGAGTTGAGCACCTGCTTCAGAGAACTAGCATTGCTCCCAGCCTGACGTTTGAGCTGATTTTTGTTGGGGAATCATAATAAGAATTTTCTACAACTCCCCCCAAGTATGTGCTAGTGGCTCTGAAGCAAAAATATGAACAAATCCAACATCTTACCTCTACTCCTGCTGCAGCCAAAAGCCACCTGATGGTTTCCATTCTGCCTCTTCCATTGAAGTAGTGAAGCTTGGGTTTTTCGGCCATACTTACGGGTTCCTGAAACTCAGTAGAGAGAGATTCATTACTACTCTTGTGGGAAGATGGCAATGGGGAGAGGGCAGAGGGGAGAGGGGAGAGAGAGATACGGAATTCAAAAATGGGGCAAGGTTGACCAGAAGGCTGTGGACTTACAATTTATGCCAAAAATTAAATCTGTTCCTTAGCTCCAAGACTGCCTACTTCCTGTGTTCTTCCTCACAAATGGAACTTATTCTCACAAATTGGTATTCTAAAAACCTAATTAAATAACGAATACAATTTTTTAAAAATAGAGGAATAGAAGACCAGAAACAGAAGCCAGACAGATGGAAGCAGTTAATAAGACTGACCAAACTTCCCTCCAGTGGCAGGTGGCATGTTTTCAGCAGCCCCATCTTTTTTATTTATACAGATTCTCCTCCCTGCTCCTGTCAAGACAAGCTTAGACTGGTAAGATTGGGTGAGATCAGGGGAGAATGATTAAATTAATTAAGTTAATTAATCTCAGTATTTCAATTCTGGCATCCTCTGAAGTCTAGATACAGCATTCAAGAGGATTTCCATGACTCATTGGGATTTAAAGCAAAAGTGCAGAGTTGGGCAAAGTGTCTTTTCACACTTTTTTTTCTCCCTCTGAAAATGAAAATATCTTTTTCAGAGACATAACCCATGTTCATTCTGAAGAAATTAAAATAGTATAGAAATTAAAAGCCCACCCCTCCACCTCAAGACAGCCTCGGATGCTTACAAGACATGAGGAGGTAGACTTGGAACAATGACAGGTTCTGCATTCAAAGGAAGCTGGAGGTACCTGGAGAGGGAAGGAGTCACTGAAATCACCAGGGGCTGTGAGGAGGGGTAGGGGTGCCTTTAGGAATAGAAGGAATGCATGTCTTCATGCTATGAATGGGAGCTGATTTAATTTGGGACATAGAGCATGGCTCACTCTCTAAACCAGCACTTCTACACATTAAGAACCCAATAAAATAAAAGGAAGAAAAAAAGATAGATTGGCAATTCAGCCATTTTGTAAACAAACAAAAAAGGATTTAGCTAGATCGTTGGTATTTCAACCCTATACGGTACCTATCAGAATCACGTGAGGGGCCTAAGACTTACAGCTATATATATATACACACACATAGTCACAGAGCCTGGACCCCATCCTAGAGGTTTTGGTAGAATTGTTCTGCAATAGAACTGAAACATCACTGTCTCTTAAAATCTCTCCTTGGTGTGCCCTGGTGGCCTAGTGGTCTAGTTCACCTGGGAGCAGTCCCACATAAATCCCAAGGTCCCAGGTTCAAGACCTGGGGCTCGGGGAAACAACCAATGTGAACAACTAAATAAGAATAAACAAATAAAGCTCTTCCTCCTCCTTTCTCTTCCTACCTGCTTGCCTACCCACCTTCATTTCTGCCTGTACCGTTCTTTTTTTAAAAAAAAAAATCTCTCCAGGTGATTCTAATACTAAGCCAGCATTGAAAAACCACTGATCTGGACAACGGTATCTCACTATCTGCTAAAATGACTAAGGGATTTCTGCAACAGAGAGAGCACACCGACTGTCATCAGTGTGTAACATCGCTAACAGACATAATGGTCCTCCTAACCTGGCGCAGCAGAAACTGTACAGCATTGCCTGCCTATGATGAAGTCTTATCAGAAAAATGGACCTGACATTCAGTCAAGTCTTTTGGATACCAATTTACAGGAAACAGAAAAACACTTCAGGGATGCAGTTTGCAAAATCAGAAACATTTATAACAGGAACTTGACAGGAGTGCTATTCAGAGTGGTCCTCAGACCAGCAACACACATCATCTGGGGGTCTTTTTGAAACGAAGCATCTCTGGCCCTACCTACCGAGTCAGACCTACCGAGTCACAACCTCACCCCCGGAATTTATATGAGAAGCACTGTTTTTCAGGTCAAATGCTTAATACATTCAGAAGACTCTCTACTTTTATATAATGAGAAGACTTGAAAATTATGTGAAAATCAATGCGACAGAGAAAGTCTACAGGTTAAAGGGGTTTACGAGAGTCTTCAGACAAATGCATTGTGTAGACCTCTTTTGGCTTCCGGTTCAAACACATCAGTTATTAAAAAAATATGTGATATCATCAGGAAAACTTGAGTCATGAGTGAACATTTAGTATCAAGGGATTATTGTTGATTTTTTAGGAATGATAGTGGTATTATGGAAGTTTTTCAAAAAGGATCCTTATCCCTTACAGATTTATGTCAAAGTATAAGTGTAAAACTGGGGTTTGCTTCAAATCAAGCAAGCTGTGAGGTGGAGTGAGGGGGAGTATCGGAGCAACGTGAGTGATCTTGTGTTGCTAATTGCTGCAGCTGGGCGATGGGTTTATGGCGTTTCATATACTATTAATTCTACTTTAATAAGTGTATAGAATTTTCCATCATAAAATATATTCACTCATGTAAAACATAGCATGTCCTTGAGTGTCACAAGCAAAGATTCCACATACACGCCTCTACTCTGTGCACCGTATTTCCTTGTGCCTGTTGTCTCTTCCAATTCATTGTAAATTCAAAAATGGTGAAACCATTTTTGGTGAAATCCAGAAGGCTGGATTTCAAGTTTGAAAGGGCATAAAGGATATGCCATGTTCTGATTTCCTCTTAAACATAGCAAATTACACCACAATTTAACAGCCTGAAAGAGGAGTTTTACTCACAGTTTTGTAGTTTAGGAATTAAGAAGGGTTTGACCGAGTGATCTTGTTAGGGATTCTTCTCTGCAATCTCAGTCAGATATTGGTTGGGGTAGGCAGGCGTCAACAAAGGCTCAACTGGACTGTTTCCAAAATGGCTCCTCACATGACTGGCAGTCCATGGAGCCTGCCGATTGAGAATTCAGCTGGGCTCTCAGCTCATGTACCTACCCGTGGTCTCTCCACATTGCTTGGGCTTTTCACAGCATGGTAGCTGGGTTTTGAGAGGAAGCATCCAGACAGGGTGTGTTCTGAGACTATAAGAGATGCTACAAGTCTTCTTATGATCTAACTGCAAAATCCCACAGTATTTCCATCACCATATTCTATAAGTTTCAAGTGAGTCACTGAACCAGCCCAGATCCAAAGCGACAGGAATGATATGTTACCTCTCTCTGGAGAAAGTTCAAAGAATGTGCTACCATCTTTAATTCAGAAATTAAAACATGACAGAAATAAATGGTTGAGAAGAATTGCAGAAGAGCCTAGTTACCCTCTGGAGTTAAAGTAGAAGAAGAGAATTGGAAGGGGAAGGGAGAGAAGTTAGGCACTGAAGTGTGCATGAGAGGAAATCTCTCCTCTCCCTCACATCAGCCCAGTCAAATGCTGGAGGAGGCAGGTTAAAAATGCCAGAATCCCAATATGGCTTAGAATATCTGAGAACATGGGAAAACTTTGCCTTGCTTCCTGCAAACCCAAAAGACTTACAAACATTGAGTGGGAATGCCTGGGTGCTGCGTCCAGGCAAATGACCTTGAAAGAGCCTCAGAATTTCCCACATTCCAGCAAGGCAGGAGAAGAGCCAGGTATTTCCAACACACTCTTTCAAATTCAAAAGACCTGGTGGGGTTATTTAAGGAAACAGTTGTTATCCTGGGACTGTATGGGAATGAGGAAGTCTTAACAGACTCCTTTGTAGACAGATTTCTGTTGAGGACAAGAGGTCCTCTCCCTGGTGACTGGGGACTAAGTCTGTAAAATTTAGATATAGCTCTAAAGAAAATTTGGGGTGGGGGATGATTAGGGAGAAGATCAGAACTGTCTGAGTGGAATGGGGCTCAAAATAGAAATTAAACTCAGTTACTGAAATGTAAAGTCTTGCCTATTTGAATTTATGAAACTATGATTCATCCCTATCTCCACATATAGCAGAAAGTCTCCTTTTCACAGTGAATGTTGCTTAGAATCAATTTTAATAATCAGTGAAACATTAATTATCAAAAGAAAATAAGCCACACAACTGATACATTTATATTATAAGGAATAAAGGGGATATTATCTTGTTTTGTATTCAAAAGCTGTTCTTTACAATTATGTCTGAGGCTCTGATCTCAAAGATTTAAAACCACAGAAAGATGGGCTGAATAGGATTTAGTCTAAAAATAAGATTGGCAATGTTTAAATATTTCCTAAAAAAAGTTTCTGAATGTGATTCTCTAAATTAGTTGCCTGGATTAAATATTTCAAGTCAAAATGTCTCAACTTTATATTCTGTTGGGATATTTATCTCCTAAAAGAGAATGAAGTTAGATTATAGGTGGGTCACTTCTGAAAATATGTATAATTATTTTATAATAATTTGAGTAACTCAAAGTTATATAAAAATACAAATCAAAAATAAGGTACCTAACATATGGAAATTTGATATCAATTAAACAATTAACAAAAAAATTGTAAAGAATTCAAATAAGACATTTTAAACATGAAAAACATGTTGCTAATTTATTTAGAAATAAATAATATAAGTGTTCATATGTCTGTATTGAAAGCATAATAACCAGATATATAACAAATTCCCTGTCTACTTGTTCAAATTGCATATATTGTTAATTTGAGGTGAGATGGGAGCAAGAGTATTGGGCAAATATACTAAATCAATATTATTAACTCATTTTAAACCACTGAGTTATAATTTTGGCTTTCATTAAAGCTATAAGTTTATTATAGCATTTGAAAAATTAGAAATATTTTTAGTGTCTAACTTAAATGTTAAGCATATAGCAAACACATTCTAGAGTAACTGCTTGATGTTTACAACTGAACGCATTTGCTTAAGAGAAAGTATTGAACATCCTCAGATGATGACACCAAATAGAATTTGAGAAGACATTATAGGAAGAGTGTCTTCCACCAACTTTTTCAGCTTTCTCGTTCTTTTCAGAACTACTTCCAAATTTATCCTTTACTGAAATGCAGGGAAATCATAAAAAGAGGACTTTTTGGACTCTATGAACACTGATCACAGTTTTCTGATTTGCAGAAAGGAAAGGATTAGTGTAATTATTGTGCATTTATTTCATTCTATCCTAAAGAACTTCCGTAAGCAGGAAAACTGCTAAGTAGATAATTTGGCAATTTTTAATGTGCTTCTGAAGTAAAAAAAAAAAAAAAAAGACTATAATCTATTATTTGAAGTATACAATAATAAAAGGAATTAAATTAAATAGGTCAGTAATGGCATGTCTTCTTACTACTGTTTTAATCCTAGCCTAGAATTTCGGAATTTTATGTGCAATTGTCTTGCCATCCTGTCTCCATTCTTCTTTATCCACAGAAACTGGGGTTTAGTTATGTAGGTGCTTGAGTAATTTAAGAGAAGGAATAAGGATTTTACCTTCTATAAAAGCTAATCTAGTAACCTATCCCAGAGGACGTTTTCATGTGTCCTTGGGTATTGAATATATATTTTCTTATTTATGGAAAATCTTTATGTTCTGCTTATGAGACAATATGAAGTTTACTTTGTTTCCATAAAGATATTGTCTTTGGCAGGTGCTGCTCTGATTTGGAAAAGCCTTTGCTTTAGTCTTCCTGAAGGAGGATCACTTGATACTAAGAATTAAAATGTTACTAATAGTGGAAAATGAGGCTTTGTAAAATAATCAGATGATAGCTAGATAAACAGACTAATTTAAACTATATTAGAAACATTAAGCAAATTCAAGTCTTGAACAAATCTCCATGATCCATAATGTATTAATCTGATGTTTTTCAATGGTCAAATAATCTTAAAATATGGGACTTTCAATGAAATTAAATCAGGCCCTAATCATTTAGTACAGATTTTCTTCACGTATATGCATGTATGTGAAGTTCATATGTGAGTGAACAAAGACATGCTTGTATTCAACACTTCAAGAAAGCTTAGCAAAAAATATTAATTTATAAAGCACAGTATTAAAAGCAGTTGTTCCTACTCATACAGGTTGCTTTGGGTCTTGAAATGATTTAGTGGGTTTAAGTAGAACGGTCCCCGAGAATTTTAAAAAGATCCTATTACAGCGTTTTGAAGGACACCTACCTTCTCAGTGAGTTACACCTAACTACCACTCTCTCACACATCTCCCCGGTGCTCGAGAACAAATCAGTAAGAAACATCATAGCTAGAAGGATCACTTCTTGGAATGTCTGGTGTTTGTTGAGTTAGTCAGTGAAGGAGTCATATGGAGACGACACTGCTAAATTGGCAATGAGTGGTGGGGAGAATATTGCAAGATAAGAAAGAAAGGAGATTTGGTGGAGGACATGGTGTGTTGACATATATCTAAGGAATGGGGAACCTATACATAGGAAGTTACTTCAATGTGTAGAGTAATTACTACAATTTAAAAAGTATTAAAAAAGAAAAAAGAAAGAATGAAAGGAGCGTAGAGAGCGTGGGATAGCAGTCATGCCATTCTTCAGCTTCATCCAAGTTTCCCTGACATATACCACATTCGTCACCCCCAGTGACACACTCTGGACTCTTTTTTCGGCGTTCTTCATAAGCCGGATTTCTGGAGGAGGGAGGGTGGTCATTGATAGCTTGTTACTCTTTCTGTGAAAGTTCTGACCTTTTGAAATGAAGAAGGATCAGATGAGGTGAGTATGGCAGCATGTTGGCAAAAAGGCAGATAGACCCCCAAACTAAGAAAAAGCGAGTCACAGGATTATCTGAGTACCAAAGTTTAGTGCAGGATGGAGCCTCTGGCAGAGAGTTACTGATGAAAAAGGAATTTGGACTTGGATTGGCTTAAAAGAGGTCAAAGAGGAGAAAAATGAGAAAAGACCTCTGAACTAAGAGGACTCACATGACAGTTTATTGGTTAAGAAACAAAAGATCAAGACTTTGGAGAGAGAAAGTCAAGCCAGAGTATGGAGTACTAGAATTCTGAGAGTGATAGAGAGGGGGTGGGGGATAACAAAGTGGAAAACCTACAAAATTTTTGTTTTGGGGTGTTTCTTGGGGTTTTTTGAAGGGTGGAGACATAGATGGCTAAAGAGATTATGACAGAATAGACCTAATCCTGTTTGTAATTAGAAGGGAAGTTAGTGAAGACAGGCAAGGCAGCATGGCCAACAAAGGAACTATGCAGAATGACCATCTACAGGATAGATTTGTGAGGGTTTATTTGCCTCTGTTAGTTTATTATCATGTTTGGGGTTTAATAGACATATAATAAAGGGCAATAATTGAAGTGTACAATTGCATAAATTCTGGCATGTGCATCACCACAGATACTATAGTGAATATAGCATGTTGCTATGTTATTGGAATTCCTTCCTCTCATCACTCTCCATACCACTACTCTGCTTCTTGTCATTACCATTAGTTTTCATTTTCTAGAAATTCATATAAATAGAACCATATAAGAAATGCTCCCTTTTTTGAGGGGAGGAGGGAGGTCTGGTTTTTTCCATTCAGCATAATTATTTGGAGATTCATCTATGGTGTTGCTTGTTTTCATTCTTGTTTATGGTGAATGAGTTGTGTTAATTTTTATGGCACTGTACCACACTATCACAAATCAAGTGGCCTACACAGCAGAAATGCTGTTGGAATCCTTCAGAAATGCATTCTCTCCTAGTGCTGGAGGTCAGAGATCCAAAGATCCACACGTTGACATGTTTGGTTCCTGCTGGAGGCTCTAGAGGTTCTGTTCCATGCCCCTCTCCTTGCTCCTGGTGGCTCCAGAAATCCTTGGCTTGTGGACGCATCACTCTGATCTATATCATAGAAATGGCCAAGGGAAAAGGGAACTGAAAAGAGGCACCGGTGGTTGAAGGTGAAGAGGATGAGGGAATAATAAAGAAGTGGAAAAACTGGAAGTGTCAATGGGAAGTGTGGAGAACTTTCCACCTCAGCCTCTCAGTCAGTAGTTATTGGTCTCTCCTTTGGCAGTTTACTCCAAAATGGATTTAAGATTTATAAGAGAAAGTCTTTTCTCTGTTACTATAAAGTTTGCTCTGAACTGAAGAGATCCAACCAATGACAGGAAGTCCATCTGACTCTGATGCCACGACTGAGCACTAGGTGGCGCAATTCCCAGGGCAAGGTAATTCCCTGGTGATCAACAACCTAAAAGCCTTAGGAACCTCTGCAACACAGTCTCTTAAGTGACATTGTATTGTACTTTATTTTTCTACAATCGCAAACGAAACAGCCCAGTCTACTTAATCTTTCCTTTCTTTCCTACATCTCAGATAGTCTACTGTTCCATTCCTTTGCTTTTATTTGTAGCAAAACTTCTCAAAAGGGCCATCGGTAGCTACTCTCTACCACTCACTTCCCATTTTCTCCTCAATCCCTTTGATCTGGTTTGGGTCCACCACTCCACTGCAACTTCTCTCATCAAATTCAGCAGGGTTTTTGTGTTAGCAAATTCAAGGTCTACTCTTCGGTCCTCACGCTTCTTTCTTGGCTTTGTGATGCCACGCTTCCCTGGTTCTCCTTCTCAGACACCTCCTCCCCCATCACTGGCTGGCTCCCACTCCGCTTTCTCTCACCTCTCCAACTGTTCTCCTGTCCTGGGTGATCCTCACTTTCACTAGCACCAGAAATGTGACTTCCAGTGCATGACCATAGAAGACATCGCTATCTCCATCTTGTTCTCTCTTGGATGGCTTGCACTGGGTACAGTTGCAGTGTGCGAGACACTCCAGCAGTCCGCAGAGAGCAGATACAACAACTGCTGAGACCTCTTGCCAACAGCCGGAGAGGAATCGAGACCTCTGACAATAGCCATATGAGGGAGCCATTTGGAAGTGGATTCCCAAACCTCAGTCAAGCTTTTGGTTGACCACTGTCCCTGATGATGGCTTGACTGCTACCCCTAGAAAGAACTCTACCCATAACTACCCAGTTAAATTGCTCCCAGATTCTTGACCTTTTAAAATTGTATGATAGTAAGTGTTGGTGATCTTAAGACACAGAACTTTGGAATATTTGTTATGTAGCAATAGGCAAACAACGCAGGTATTCCTACCTCTTTAATCTCTCATCTTTCAATATTGTCTCACTGTGTTCCTCTACACCGAACTTGTTCCTGGACAAAGTCCTTTGCCTCACTGTTCTCATTGACTAAGATCCTTTTACCCCAGACTTTCTCATGCCTGATTTTTCTGTCACTCAGAACTTAGTCTTCCATGACCACTCATTCTAAGTTAATCATCCCCCATCACCATCCCAAACCCTCTGCGTCACACAGTTTTATTGTCTTCATAGCTTTCATCACTAACCGTAATTGATGTCTTTCTTGTTTCATTTATTTACTCATTGTCAAAACTGGAAATTGCTCCTGTGTCTACCATGGCATTCTCTGTGCCCAGAACAATGCAGGGAATAAAATAGATGCTCAGTTAGCAATTATTAAATAAGGCAATTAATAAAAACTTTTATATGTTATTTGTTGCAGCCATAATTCATAAGATTTCATCCATTTCTGAGGTCAGAGTCTAAATATTTGCTCCTACTGGATACACTTGTCTGACCTGTTGGTTTAGAATGTTGCAACTATGTTGGAAGTTTCAAAGGGCAAATCTGTTTAAACATAGATAATGAATACAGAGGTGCGGTGAA
Organism: Solenodon paradoxus; assembly: GCA_004363575.1. Lineage (NCBI taxonomy): Eukaryota > Metazoa > Chordata > Mammalia > Eulipotyphla > Solenodontidae > Solenodon > Solenodon paradoxus. The sequence continues at coordinate 4,751 of RJWH01001992.1, read as the reverse complement.
AAAAGATTGTGTGAGAAAGGTAGGAGAAGAGCTGGATTACAGTCAACACGGATTAAAGTCATGCTGACTCATGGCTGCCTGGCTCAAGCAGCTCTGGTTGGTGCAATGTTGCTAACATACATTTGTTCTTTAAGAAGATTTTGGAAAATTGGCACATAATATCTCAGATCCTGATCCAATTTCCCCAGGATAGTCAGAGAAATTAATATCTACTTTCTACTGGATGCATGTTTGTACAAAATCTCTCCATGAAAATGGTAGAAGGATTCAATATCAAATGTAAATTATTTTGTAACAAAATCTTTGTGTCTGCATCATCAATTAGCCAGGAGTGACATTCACAGTGTTGACATCTGGTGTGGTAAATATAAATTAATATATAAATCACTTCATAGGCCCCAAATTAAAAACACATATCCTTTGATTTTCTAACTAAACATATAGAACAGAAAAGTCGATCGAGCTACCGTGCAAAATCAGTTAACAATCACTTCCGATCATTTGTGGTTTTCAAAAACTGTCTGTGTCCTGGGCTGTTTGCATTGGCAGTGGGTGACTTCATCCTGTCAGGTATCCCCTTCCTAGGTCCCTCTTTTGCTTTTCTCCTTTGTCCCAAGAAGAGCAGGGGCATAGAGGCTCCCCTCTCATAGTTACCATACCTTGAATTCCTCACCATCCCTTCAAGTATCGTACCCCTCCCCCAGCTTTGTAAATAGGCTTTTTATTGAACTCTCAGCCATCTTTTCGAGTTAATGTGATGTCTTATTCTTGTGTTCACAGCATCTGTCAGAGGTAAATCTTATGAAGTTCATTTCAAGAGAATAAAAAGGGATTGAAAATCTATGTTATAACCTGGGGAAGACGAGGTGGGATGAGGGTGAGAACCTCTGCTCCAGAGCAAGGCTCTGAGTAGATGGTTGGAGAGATGCATAACAAAGCCCTCTCTGCCTCACAAATCTCCTGAGGAGTCCTGGAGAAAGAGAAGTTCTGCAAATATGCAAAGTAAACTGGAAGCCTCCTGGGAGGACAACTTGGGACATCTTGAATGGATCTAACTCCACTGAGCAGACATAAAGAACAGCAGCCATGTGGCTCACATCTCTTTCTGCCCACCTCATCCAACTGTGAGGATGTTCATACCATGAAAATGGTGGGGATCAGGACAAGGGCCCTGACTCAACCCCATAGATTCTGAATTTCCTGAGGGAGTGTTTCTACCAGTGTTTCTGAATTTCCAAGTTACGGGTTCAGGATGTGGAGGAAGCTCTATCCCAGCCGCTCCTGCAGTGACATGCCGGGAGTCAAGAGAAAGACAAAGCTGGAGTAAAGGGAATCACAGAAAAAAAACAAGCACAAAAACTATAATGGAAAAGGGACCTGGGGAGAGATATGCTTAGTCCAGGGTCCTTCTCCTTGAAAAGGGCAAATCACATTTCTTGGGGTAGCATCCACCTGAAATTTCCTTGGCATAAAAGGTTATTTTCATGCTTCAGCCTAGGAGATCATTTTGGAGGCTTGGGTCAATGAATGTCTAGATAATAATGGAAATCATAATGTCATGAGTCCAAACATTGGATTCCAAGGTGAAATTGTTGAGCCTTCTCTCCTGAGGGCTGTGAGATAGTTTGAGATTCCAGGCCTGAGTGACAGCTGGGAGGGAGTCCGTCCTTCCTTCCCTCTGCAGCTACAGAGCATGAGACTGCTGCTATTCAGGTGGACTAATAGTGGCCAGTGTTTCTACCAAACTCCTCACATCAGGGCAGTAGGAGCTCCCTGTGGCAGAAAAGACAACACAGAACAGTGGTAATAGCAGAGGGCTGATGGAATTCTCAACGAGCCTCAGAGCTACTGCCTTCCTTGAATGGAGTAGGTCTGTGGGTTGATGAATGTAAGATGGGAGACTTCCAGGGGGAACAATGTTCTTGATATTCTGAAAAGGATGCTCTAATGAATTAAAATGAATATTAAAAAGATGTGATCTGATTTTGTGTCTCTCAGGCTGGGAAAGGACAGTGCTTGACTACATTTCAATGGCCCCCTGTTTGTCTTAGGACAAAACCCAAATATCTTGCTGAGGCTTTCAAAGCTCTTAAGACTGGGGGCCTTGTTCCCTGCTCTCAACTCGGCACCTTGTGCTGTAATATTCTACTTAGACCTAATGATTTCTCTTCTCAACTACACCATGCTCTGTCTCTGTCCCTGTCTCTCTCCAGGTTGCTGACCAGCTGACAACCTGCCTGGATTCCGTCCCTGCTGCCCAACCGAAGTCTTAGCCATTTCATCTTTGGATCTCATGTCAGACCTGACTCCTTTCCTTGAGAAAGTGTGCCTCAAACACAGCTTCCCTTAGGTACCTGCTCAGCAATATCTCATCCCCTAGCATGGGGTTGCAGGTCAAAATGTGTGGCCCCCAAAAGGATATGTTAAGTCATGCCCCAGGTGCCTATGATACAACCTCATCTGGAAATGGGGTGTTTGCAGATGTAGTAAAGATGAGATCATGCTGGATTGGAGCAAGTCCAAATCCAAATATTGGCATCCTAAAAGAAAAGGGAAACTTGCATAGAAACACACATAGAGAGGAAATAAGCCATGTGAAAATGGAGCAGAGTTTGTGGTTATGTATTGATGAGAAAAAGAATGGCAGCAGCCATCAAAAACTAACAAAAGGCAAAAAATTAATCTTCCCTAATTTCTTCAGAAAGAATGTGGTCCTACTGACAGCTGGACTTCACTAAGAGCTTGTAGAACCATGAGAAAGTAGATTTCTGTTGTTTTAAGCCTCTAACTTTGTTGTCATTTGTTACAGCAAACCTAGGAACATCATATATAAAATATGTGTGATTTTAGATTAGAATTATTATGGTGTTTTTGTTTGTTTCTCTCAGTAACCCACACGGGGACAGAGACTATGTTTGACTTGTTCATCAGTACTTACCCCACTCTGAGAACAATGAATGTTTCCCATTAGACAAAATAAAAGTCAGTTCCTTAACTTGCCAAGCAATCTGTCTGGTTTTGATCAAATATAAAATCATGACCACTTCTTAAGATGTCTTTTGCACTTAAAAATAAAGGGCTGGTGTGCCCTGGTGGAGTAGGGGTTACGTCTATGTAATGTTACTTACCTGAGAGAAAATGACTCTCTGAAAAAGGAGTGAAAAAAGATTTTAAGTTGTGGGTTAGCAAGGTAGTCAAACACAAAAGGAAAAGACTTTTGATGTAAGAATATCAAATAAAAATTTCTCATTTTTGACAAGCTTTTTAATGATATTTTTCCAATAGTTTCAAGAGTCCCTGAAACTTTTCTCTATTTCTTTATTTTTAAAGGAAAGGTGAAGGCAGCAATAAAGGTAACAGAAATAGACAAGCAGGAAGAGAGGAGGCAGAAGCACTTTTTAAATTTTATTTAGTTGTTCATTTGAGTTGTTCCCCTTGACCCCGGGACACAAAACCAGGTCCTTGGGATGGCCTGCGCTCTCCACCAGGAGCCGTAGACCCAATCTCTGCTCCACTAAGGCACACCAGGCCTTTGTTCATTTTTAAGTTTAAAAGGCATCTGAAGAAGTGGTCATGATTTCATGTTTGAAGTCAAAATAAGACAGATTGCTTGCAACTTTTTCTGTAGAGTTGAATTCTAATTAAATCAGCACTTATATTTTGAAAGGCAATTAGTCTCACAGTAGCCAGAACCCACATTTAGGTGAAATTCTTCATAGCTGGAAATGTAAGAAGATGGGTCCTGCAGGAACTGGGTGGACACACCTGCTTTATTTAAAACTTAGAATTAAAAAATTTGTGCTTCTTCTGGCATTTTTTTCATGCATGGGAGGCTTCTTCTGACTGCCAGACTGCAGAGACCTACCTCACTGTAGGAAGGTTGCTGATTTTGGGGTCTGCAAAGCACAGGTGAAGCCAAAGACCAGCCCCAGGCCCATCGTTAACACAAGCCAGGAGCTCCGAGTCCTCCTGTACAAGGACCACCGGAGGCCCCTCCTTCAACACCTGTATGAGGCTGGGACATGGAAATCCCATAAAAAAAGAGGGCAAGTGCTCAATGCCATTTTATCAAAAGACTTCTCATTTTTCGCTTTATTCAACTCACATTTGCCCCTATCTTATTCCCTACACAGAAATCCTGTAGATTGATCACTCTTGGGCAATACACAGAGGACTAATGTACAGTGTACTGATGACAAAAAACTCACAAGCCTCACAGAAGAAAACTGAAGATGAAGGAAAGCTGGTCTGGAACAAAGACAGAAAATATAAAAGGGAAATCCTGAGGCCAGTGAGAACCAATTTGACCTTGGAATGACCCAGGGGACAGAACTGTGCAGCCTCTGAGAGGAGGGGCAGGAGCTGAGGAAAAGGAGATTTGCTCTCACAATGAGGAAAGAGAAGGACACGCCTGGCAAAAGTGAATCCCAGGGAAAACGAGGGCAGAAACCATCATGGAATAGGGTTGGGAGAGAATGCTGAGGACTGAGCCCTTCTTACATACAAGTCATTCTCCTGCGAGGGCATTCACTTCAGATCTCCTCAGCATGAACGAGATTCTTTTGGGGCAGGGTCTGGTGGAGCAGCGGTTGGGCCAATTTCCTTTAAGGGCGCACAAGGGCACATTTCCCTGGGTTTCAGTCAGGTTTCAGGGATAAACCACCATTGTGAACAATTAAATACAAATGAAATAAAATGTTTCTTCTTCCTCTCTCTTCCAGCCTGCCTGCATCTTAACTTTAAAAAAAAAA